>JAWQFJ010030562.1:42500-44499 GCA_034096865.1 Theodoxus fluviatilis | reverse complement strand
TAAAGTCTGTTACGCCAGATCTAACCCGCTCGCTGTCAACATCTCCCCAGCTCCCGTTTGATTTCTGTCTGGACAACCATGTTGTACTACCAGGAAGTTTCCTGAAGCAATCGCTGCCTGCCCTAGGGCAAGTTAGGTCCTGCTCGGCAGGTGTTGAAAAATGGAAATGCACATTTTGTTGTGCTTTCGACCCCTATTATTTATATCACGCTCTACCGTTCAATGAAACTGTTATCTTGCTCAGAACATGGATCATATAAGAATGGATTGCTGACTGTGGCATGTAGAGAAATAAGTTCGCCGATGGCCTCGTTTTTAACTGTGTGCTGATTTCACTTCCGGTTGCTCCGCTTTCAATGACCGATGCATTTGTTAGTGTAAACAACTGGCGAAAATCACGATTTTTTGGTCTCAGTTTTAGCCATCTGAATTTTTTCTCCGCATAAGTCGGTGGGAAAACGTGCCTAGTTTGTAACCCTGTGTTTAGTTTTGTTGTCAGCCATTTCTGAAACGCCTAGTTACTTCCAGAGTCAACCACAGTGTGTTGCAAAATGAGTGACATTAATGAAAGTGATACAAGAGATGCGGTGGTTCCTAAACCAATATCAAGGAGCGCGCGCACGCACACACACACACACACACACACACACACACACCTACCTTATTAGTTTATAGGTAGATTCCTCCGTTGATCAACGCTCTAGTGTCAGCTGTGAGCCTTGACACCTTCCTGTGGCTGAGCTTCCATTGGATGCTGGATTGTGATTTACAACGCGTTTCCCTGCGTGCCTTTATCACGGTAATAATGCACTTACACTCGCTGTGGGTTCGACCACGAGAGCCAGTAGGAAGACGGCCTGCTTTGAGAGTAATCGACTTCCCCACAGAGAATTAAGAATGTTATGGGTGAGTCCTTACAACCGATCGCTGCTTTTTGTGCTAGAGTGCGAAAGCTATTCTGGTATTTTTGTGAAGAAAATATCTTTATAGACTGGGTGAAATGATAGTGCGCCAGTGCCGATTATTTTTTGCGTGTATTTAGTCGGTTCTCACCTCATCCCCATTTAAGGGATCCGATCGAGTTTACTTCTATGAGTAACATCCCGGTGCCATGTAAAATCGTGTTGATTTGTGTGTGCATTTGCTACTAATTACTGAGCACTGAGAGACAGGGTGGGGTTGTCAGATAATGACAGTCGAGCTTGGATGCAGAGGTTTTGTGGCAGGGTTCCGTCACTGGTTTCCTGCAAGAACTGGGCGCCAGGTCTCATGATGTTGGTTGGGTCACAGGGGAGTTGCAGAGGGTGGGCCCTGTGGATCTGGCAGACCAGGGAAAGGTCAAGTTGACTGACCAATGACCTGATGCCCTCCGGTAGCCAGACCGGCTGTTTGGGACCGCCCCTGGCTTAGGGGTTGCAGCTGATGAGGGCGGGATCGAGCGGCTCCAGCCGTATGTAGTTCTCACGCATATGTACTTTGTCCGTCAACCCCCTTCCCATTGTATATTCCGTCTCCACTACTCCGATCTTGGTGTTCTGACAGCGTCAAAGTCTTGTACTCCTTGCGTTCTCGATATTCCTTGTCACACTTATTTTGTACTCATGTTTTCCCTCTACAAACCTCCTACTGCACCTCCTTTTTCTGCGCTTGCTCCTCCTGCTTCTGCTCCTCCTCTTCTTGCTCCTACCCTTCTGTTTCTACTCCCCCTGTAGGTGGGGGGTAAGAGTAAACACACCGCGTCTCCCTGCGCGATACGTAAAATGCAAACAACTGAGGAAATCGTGAATTGACCTAGTCTTACTTTAGCAGGTCGTGATTTTCGTGACCACTGACTAACAGGCCGTACAAACTCCATTTTTTCATTCATTCATTCATTCATTCATTCATTCATTCATTCATTCATTCATTCATTCACTCTGCTTCTGATCTTCCTCCTCCTCCCCCTTTCTCCTCCCTCCCCACCTCCTCCTCCCTCCTACATTTCTCCTCCTCCTCCCCC
>JAWQFJ010030562.1:25000-32500 GCA_034096865.1 Theodoxus fluviatilis | reverse complement strand
TCGATCCCAACCTCTAAAGGAACAGAGGATTTGATGTTGTCGGACGAGGGAAACAATGTTTGCTGGTGTAGGAATCGTACACGAAAGTTCCAGTTAAACTCTTTGTGCTGCCTGTGCTACGAGTATCGAGTGCGGACAGCAGATTCATTTAGAAAACCCAGTGTACTGCAAGTATAGTCATCCATCTTTTCCTGCCTATTTTTAAACAGAGGGACATAAATATCCAGAGATGCAGCGGCAAGAGGTGTTTCTGCCCCATTCAAAGCACGTGGCATTTGCGAGTAAATATCCAACAAACCTCCCCCTCCCCCTCTCTTTTTCCTGTTTAACGAATACCTGAACGACCTGGCTCCGAGCACCAGAGAACAATTGCAGACGAAAAACGCGCTCATTAGACGGCAGAATAGGTGCCCGCCTTGCATTTCATTGCGTTCCTTTATGTACTTGGCCTGTTTTGCCGATGAGCAGGAAGACTATGAAGAACGTCGTGAACCTGAGCATAGCTTCACGTGCTCTCAGCAGCACCAGAGGAAGGCGGATGGTTGTCTGGGAGATGCCAACGAATCGTCTCCCGTCTGCTGCAATCAGCACTGCTAGTGACGTCTTTGCGCGTCACAGAGCATGGTGATGGACGTGAAATCCGTCCTGTTTATTGTGTTCCCTGCCACAAACCGTCCACCCCTTGGCAACCTTCACGGCATCCTGTAGGATGCCCGTGTCTCTGGATGAGGCCAGATGGCCGCTGTAGGATAAACACATTTGCTAGTGTGTCAGAATGTCATGGCGTACAAGTGGTGTCGAGAGCGCCACCTGCAGAGAAGCCTGGTGCACCGAGGCTTGGAGTCAAGGGCTGTTTTTCCCTGGGGTGCCTCCAACTGCTTTGTTTTGCGGGACGAGGTTTCTAAATCCAGAGAGCGACTACAACATGGCGGCTGTCGAAGCTTTGAAGTGAATGCGAGATCACTGGCAGACTCCAGTTTTCCACGCGTGTTTTTGACTCGGTTGTCAGTGCAAGCGTCGTCGTTGTTATTTTGTTTTGTTTTTGTTTCCTTGTTATTCGTTGTCGTCATCGGCGATGATGATGATGATGATGATGATGCCGACGATGATTTCGCTATTTGTCACGGCGGGGATAGATGAAATGGGTGTGTTCGCGCGCGCGTGCGTGAGTGTGCGCGTGTGTGTGCGTGTGCGTGTGGGTGTGTGTGCGTGTGTGTGTGTGTACGTGTGCGTGCGCGTGCGTGCGAGCGTGTGTGTGTGTGTGTGTGTGAACGCAAGACACGTTTATTTAAAATATTCGTATATCATCTTGCCACTCAAGCATTGACGTGCTACTGCTGTATGCTTCATTCTGTCCACACTGATTTCTTTCCTGTTTATATTTTACTACTTGCAATTTCTTTCTTCCCAAGGTTTACCTGTATTCCTTTCAGATGGATACGCTACTTATTTCATTTGCACTTTTAAACTCCAATATGTTGACGATAAAAGACAGAAACGCCTTTCCTACTTGTGCATTCGTTAACATATTGCACATGGAAAGAGCAGAATTAATGCTGAACTCCTCTGCAGTAGGGGCGAGTAATTCGCACAAAATTGCAGACATTGACTGAGATAGAACCGAATAAGAGGATTCATACGTGATCAAAAGGGAATAAACTGGAATACCTTCCCGTAATGAGATTGATTCCATGCTGTCAACTCAGGCAGAAGCTGAAGCATCCGATGCTTATTTAACTTCGCGTATGCTTGACGCCATCAAAATCAGCAGACGTAGATCAGGGCTGTGTGGGCTGTATTTTTCTTCTCCTGTGCACCCTGAAAAATAAAAACCAACATTTAGTTAGACATAACAAACACGTTGTGATCATTATTGCCTGGTTTTATGTTTTCCGCAAGATTTTGCGTTTGGAATAGTAAAAATTGTTCATTTTAAAAATTAAAAGCGTAGAAGAGATAGAATGCAATTAGTGTTTATTGAGACTATTTCTTAGATTTCAAGGATGGCAACTTGGCTGTTCTGTTTTCTTGAAAGTTGTAAATTCCGTTTTTACTCTAATTGTATTCCTATTTGAGCTCTGAAAATATTGGGCAATGGTTTTTGAATTACCATTGTTTACAGTGAATGAGGCTCTGTGTCGTGTTGGGTGCATTCTTTTTAAAAATTAGTTTCCGATGCGCATTATGTAGTTTTCGTTTATGAGCGACGTACGCGTCGTCAGACTCATTCTTTGCATTCAGTACAGCAGAAGATAAATTCCGAAAACGTGTTTTCGCCACAACTACTCTGTTAACAAAAACCAAATTATATGGATGGAAACCAATGAAACACTGACACCAAAGCCCTAGCATGAAGCGGAAACAGGACACCTGGCGCCCAGAATACGACAGATAGACAGTATTGGGTCGAGCGATGTGAAAACGCCGGTGACATTTCCGGGAGACCACTCTTTATTTGGAGGCACTTCTCGCGTTATCTGTTGTAAAAATAGGCAAACAGGGAAAAGGAGGAAAGTTAACCAGAGAGTTGCTACGAGCAGGTAGAGGATGTGTGAAAAGGGTACAGCGAAATGCAATATAGCGCATTCTGAACACAGAGATCATACAATAGTCTCATTTGCGCTGAATGATCCAGGCGATGAAATGTTTCTAAGGCTGCCCTGCAGAATAGGAGAAATTTGCAATATGTTGTACTATTACTCAACTTGCCCAAGAAAGGATAAAAAGAGGAGGAGGAGGAGGAGGAGGAGGAGGAGGAGGAGGAGGAGGTGGTGGTGGTGGTGGTGGTGGTGGTGGTGGTGGTGGTGGTGGTGGTGATGATGATGATGATGATGATGATGATGATGATGATGATGATGATTGCGATGTCGCACCATCAAAAATAAGAAAAGGAAGAAGAACAAAAAGAAAGATGATGAAGGTGGTGGTGGTGGTGGTGGTGGTGATAATGGTGGTGGTGGTGGTTGTGGTGGTGGTGATAATGGTGGTGGTGGTGGTGAGGAGGAAGAGGAGGCGGAGGAGGAGGAGGAGGAGGAGGAGGAGGAGGAGGAGGAGGTGGAGGAGGCTGAGGAGGAGGAGGAGGAGGAGGAGGAGGAGGAGGAGGAGGAGGAGGAGGAGGAGAAGGAGGAGGAGAAGTAGGAAGAGGAGGAGAAGGAGGAGGAGGAGGAGGAGGAGGAGGAGGAGGAGGAGGAGGAGGAGGAGGAGGAGGAGGAGGAGGAGGAGGAGGAGGAGTCCAGAATAGAAAACGATGAGAGAAAAGTAGAACAAGCACGAACACAGTGAAACGGAAACGAGAGAAGAAAGAGGGAAGTTGATTCACGCGATTTGAAGGCAAAATAGGAGGAAGATGGTCAAGCTCACATTCAGTGAGAGAAGGAGTGTAGCTTGCCTTAGGCTCGGCATTCTAAGGGAAGAGAGAAGAAGGCGAGGGGTCAAACGTAAGGTCAACGAGAGAAGGAAGCGGAAGAAGAATACTTCCAGATTTTTGCTGGTCTGGGGTAGGATGACCGGAAGCTATGGCCCAGGGGAGAGCACTGAGGCAGGGCTGTCAATGGCGGCTGATGAAGCCAATCAGCAGGAAGGCCAGGGCTGCGACCCTGCCTCGGGCTGTGATGTCACGCCACCTCCCCAGAGCAGGAAACCTGAATGTCTTGACATCTCTCCCCACACCAAACCTGGCCTCCCAGTGCGCCTAGCTCAGCTTCTGTGGGTGGGGAGCTACTGATCCGACAGCCGTGAGCCTCAACTCTTGGCAGGCTATTGGTCAATCACGCCACTGTCCGATGATGGTGATTGATCGCTGTTTTCGTGTGGGTTTTCTCCCACTACTGTAGCGCGTTGATTAAGTGAAAAAGGAAGTGAAATTTGTGTACTGAAGAGGAATCATTATCGTCTATCAAATTTTAACAAAGACAACATATATCATGTGAAAGAGAAATGTTAGTGAAAGTTGTCATTGGGTTGCCTGTATCAACCAGGGTTGTTGTTGTTGTTGAGTTTTCATCGACCGTCAGTGATATGCACTGCAGAAATTGCATGGCTACGTAGGCCAGGGAAATATTTTAAAACATGTTATTGCCCCTGATTTGATTTAAAGTTGAGCATTGTTCCTTCCAACATTTCAACGCGATTCTCGTCAAGGTGGAACACTTAAAACACAACAACACATACACAAAGGGAAACTATTTTCTTCATTCTCTCGCCAGCGCTCAAAAGGCAAGCGTCCATCTCCATTTCACAGTAGGGAGTGTTTTGAAACCTCCAGCAAAACATGGACTGAGCAGTTAGTGTCGGCACCAGGCGATCAGAGCCTGGCTAGAATGTCTCCGCAGCCCATCTCCAATCAGCGCAACCACAGCAGCTCATCACTGGCGCCCACGGAATGGCCAGCTTCCATGTCATCCAGCCAGCTGCTTTGGGCTAGAGAAGACGGTGGGTGCGGTTGGGTTAAAAGGTGAATGAGTCCCGGGAGGCGGGAAGGGTGCGGGGTGGGGTAGGGGGTTGAAACTAGACAAAGGGGGTATATGTGGAAGATGGGAATGAGAATGGGAGAAGTACAGAGGGTTGGCAATGCTGGAGGCAATGGTTGGTGGTGAGAAGTGGAGATGGGGGTGTTGGGGTAGGGAGATGAGAGGCTGAAGGACTCTGGGTAGAGGAATGCAACAGAAGCGATGAGAGTTGGCATGGTGTGGTGGTGGTGGTGGTGGTGGTGGTGGTGGTGGTGGGTATTAGGCTGGTATTTAGAGTGAGTGGAAGAGTCAGACTTGGGTGAGGAGGGGTGAGCTGAAGATGGAGGGGGTAGGATGGGGTTGAGGATAAAAGTGGGTATAGGATGTGACTCACGCTCTGGCACCGCAGCCGCCCTTCCTAAAACCAAGCGAAACTGCTGACATTTCTGGCCAAATACCCAATCCTTCTCTGTCTTCCTATCTCAGCTCAAGGCTTTTATCTGAACTGAAAGATACACATATTTTTGCCAAGGGGAGGACTGAACGAAGTCTCTACAGGGTACTGATAGGAATTTATTGAAAGCACCCTCAAAGGAATCGAATCGTAACTTATTTTAAGTATCTAGAGAACCGCAATCAGGATTTCTGTGTCGATAAAGGTTTTGATTTTTCGAGCGTTGTCAAAAGAAACTTTTGGCAAGATCTCTCCTACGAAATTTATGTGAGTTTCATTAAAAGTTTATGGGGGACACAAAAGAATAGGCAAAGTGTAACGAGGGGGAGAGGGGAAAGATGAAGCAGAAAAACGGACAAAATTGTCATACTGGTTTGCTCTGAAGAGGATTGAAGGGTTTCCGCTCGACAAACAATAAATAAATAAAGAAGCAATGCGAATACTGTTCATTTAGATACTTGCAGACATTATTGTGAACATATCTAACATAACTATTTCTTTCTGTGCCTGAAATCAAAGCTCTTCTTATCATTTCATCAGGTGTCTCCATGCGCTAAAACTCTGTATAGCCGTAGTCAGGGTAAACAAGAATGCATTTAGAAAATCTTCTTAAAGTGCAATTTGGGTCCGAATTAACAGATCTTTCGCAAAAATACAAGAGTACAAAATGCCTAACAAACACAGACATTAACACGCTCCTGCAGAGAACAAGGTCCACGACTCCACACGAGGCACAACAAGCCAGGCAATCTCTTTGTTCCCCCCAGAGACCATCAAAAGCAGCTTCACAGGGATGATAGGAAATGCTAGGAAATTATCCACTGCCAGGCCTGTGGGCAATGGATACCAATGGGGCTACAGGAAATAGTTAGGATCAATCAATCCGCATGGTTCCAGGGGGTGAATTCTCTCAGTGGGATAAACGTGTCTGTCATACAACCGCTTCGAATCGAGAAAGTCTTTACCGAAACCTTGTTCTTACCTACAAAATGTGACATCTTCGTGTGGGGATTGTAAAGCATGTCCACAGCCGAGCCGTTGCTAGTAGCTTTGGTTTGATGGGGGCTTCACTTACATAGGGTGATTTGGCTTTACACGGCTCACTCTGTTCTTGACAAAACCCAGTGGGAAACATGGCGTTAGCACGGAGACACTTCATCCTTGCTGGCGTCTTTTCCTTGTCCAAGCTTGAACTTTGTTGTTACTTATTCCCTTTTGAACGAGAGTTCGCCTGCCGTGCGTTGTATAAAGCGAGCACCCCGGGGCGCTCTGATCTACTTCCCATTACTTTTAATGCTTCATGCAGCAGAACGCCCCGGGGCGCACTGACCTACTTTCCATTACCTTTAATGCTTCATGCGGCAGAGCGCCCCGGAGGGTTCTGACATACTTCCCATTACCTTTAATGCTTCATGCGGCAGAGCGCCCCGGGGCGCTCTGACCTACTTCCCATTACCTTTAATGCTTCATGCGGCAGAGCGCCCCGGAGGGCTCGCCTTATACAACGCACGGCTGGTCTGCTTGCCCTTTCTTCCAGCCAACTTCATTCTCACTCCTCGATGCATTTTTGCATTTTTATCTCAAGCATTTTAGTCAAAGAAATCATATGGAGGGCAGCTTTGAATTTTTGTTGTTGTCAAGACAGCAGGCACATTATCGATCAGTGCAGCTTGCCAGCGTCATCAGAGAACTACATACATGTTCGGCTGGAGCCGCTCGATGCCCCCTCGTCAGCTGAAACCCCTGGCTGTGGAGCTTTCGGGGCCTACTCCAGTAGCTCAGCCAGAGGCGGCCCCAAGCAGCCATGCCCGCCACTGGACCCGAAAGCTCCACAGCCAAGCCAGCAGTATTTAAACATGTTCTCGCGTGTGAGTGATTAGGATGGATAGTGTCTGCATGCCATACTTTTGAAATGAGTGTTTGATTGGTTTGTGTGTGTTTGTGTGTGTGTGTGTGTGTGTGTGTGTGTGTGTGTGTGTGTGTGTGTGTGTGTGTGTGTGATTGTTTTGATTAAAGGGACGTTCTACCCACTGGAATCCGATTTGAAGCCAAAGCAACGCATATCTTCCTTTCAGAAATCCCATGTTTTTTAATTTCTTCAATGTTCTGCACTTTGTAAAAAATATCTTCGTTGTTCCATTCCCTTTTTGTCCCTTAATGTTCTATCCCATTCGTATGGTTTCTGCCATGCTCCATCCTCTTTTTGTCTCTTCCATGCTCCATTTTTTGTCTCTGCCATGCTCCATCCTCTTTGTCTCTTCCATGCTCCATTTTTTGTCTCTTCCGTGCTCCATTTTTTGTCTCTTCCATGCTCCATTTTTTGTCTCTTCCATGCTCCGTCCTCTTTTTGTCTCTTCCATGCTCCATTTTTGTCTTCCATGCTCCATTTTTGTCTCTGCCATGCTCCATCTTCTTTTTGTCTCTCCCATGCTCCATCCTCCTTTTGTCTTTTCCGTGCTCCATCTTTTTTTGGTTCTCTTTCATGCTCCATCCTCTTTTCATCTTTTTTATTCTCCATCCTCTTTGTATCTCTTCTATGCTGCATCCTCTTTTTGTCTCTTCCATGCTCCATTTTTTGTCGCTGCCATGCTCCATCCT
>JAWQFJ010030562.1:12500-20000 GCA_034096865.1 Theodoxus fluviatilis | reverse complement strand
GCGTACAGATAATTAGGTTTGACTGTTCAGTGTATCAGAGAAACGGAGTCAAAACGACAAAAGGTTATTTCTTGACACCAGTCTTCGCGTGGGTTTATCACCCTCAGCAGTCTTGGCCCTCTTACTCTGACCACTCCTGAGAATTCTGATCGCGCTACTGGGAAGTTGGGTCTCCTACCTTGTCTGATCATGACTGGCTGAAAGGGAAAGTGTGGACCAATGCGATTGCGTGTGCTACCCCGCACTTCCGATCGAGGTCGAATTTCATGCCTGACTTGTTTCAGTTTAATCCACCCTCGTCCGCCCTCGAGACGTTTGAATTCGTTTCTGGGTAAGCTACTGTTGTGGTCGTTGTTGGAATGTGGTTCCTCTTAATTGCAATCCTTGTGCTTGGTCTTGAGTAGGTGGCCATAATCCTCAAGTTGAAGATAACATGGGCATGTAAATGGATAAATGACTGTCTTACCATGCCGTATAGAAAAGTTCACTGGGCAGTGATGGATATTACAGAGCTATGCAGTGTAATACAATACAGTGCAATGCAATGAATACAACATAGTACAAAACAACACAGCACAATGCAGTGCACTACACACGATACGTTATGACACGGTTTGATAAAGCACATTACATGTATTCTATAATCATCTCTTTTGAAGAAATGGTTTTTAACTCTCCATACGGAAGAAAGCTTGCTCACTCATCGTGTTTGCATTGCTTTCAGAAGGATTCTGTGGTGCTTTGGTTGTTAGTGCGAGTCATGCAGAGCCAGGGCATGTAAAAACTTAATCTGCCATCGCAACTGAAACGCTTCAAATGAAGACATGTTGCGATTATTAGCACGTGACGATGATGAATACTTCAACCGTAACATGAGCACCCATGAGGAATTGCTGACCAAAGAGTCTTGAAAACTAATCGTGTTTGAAACAGGTGTGGAGCGATGTGAGAAGTTCAAGACATACATGTTATATTCTGTACCACGCAATGGTTGGCACTCATCAACCAGGGGGACATCATCATATGGCTTTTGCAGTCCATGCTTTTCCCTCACTGGCACTCTCTAACCACGTGATATCAATGATTGGCAATGTCAAATGGGTTTAGGCATCAAGTTATGAGTGCGGGTTTCTCTTGAAATCTTTGTATGTTGCGAATGTTCTCGATTTTTGAAAAATCGCATCCTCCAAAGGCAAAATATTGAAGACTTTTATTATGGCAATGACGAGGGTATATTTCAGGTTCACATCGTGGATATGCTTAAAATGATGACATACGACCGTGTCCGTTTACCTTTTATGAGGTTGAATAATCAAAACACACAATGTGAAACACTGAGACTGGCGATATAGAGTAGAGTGTTGCATCATGTTAGTGTGTGGATCCATTTGATACAATACATCTCGTAGTGACTGTGAACTTTTTCTGTGGTTGAATTATCCACTGAGACTGGCGATATAGAGAAGTGTATTGCATCATGTTTGTGTGTGGATCCATTTGATACAATACATCTCGTAGTGACCGTTAACTTTTTCTGTGGTTGAATTATCCAAATACACGATGTTAAATACTGACACTGGCGATATAGAGTAGAGTGTTGCATCACGTTAGTGTGTGGATCCATTTGAAACAAAGACATCTGGCAGTTGCTGCTAACTTTTCCCCCATTTATGCTGTTCAACCACACGAATCTAGCAATGGAGAATAGGGTGTTAGTATCAGGACAAGAGAGCGAATCTGATTGAAGCAAAGGCAACTGGCAAAAGCTATTTTATTGTTCTTTGTTTACACTGTCCAACAACACGTTCAAAACTGACACTCTAGTAAAGGAGAGTATGGTGTTGACATCAGTGTCAAAGTGCGAATCTGCTTGAAACTAAGACAACTGGCAAAGCTGTAAACTTTTCCCCAAGTACACTGTTCAACCACACGACCTTTTAGACTTAGACTCTAGCAAAAGAGAGCAGGGTGTTGGTTTCAGTGCAAGAGAGTGAATCTGCTTGAAACTAAGGCAGCTGGCAATAGCTGCAAACTTTTCCTCTCGTTACTTTGTACAACCATGCGATGTTTGAGACCGACACTCGTACAACGAAGAATAGGGTATTATATCAAATCAAGAGTGCGGATCTACGTGACCCTGGGACAGCGCAAAAGCTTTGTAAGTGTCAGGTCTGGTTCCTGGAAATTGCACTTCGCCTTCGTCGCTTACAGGATCACCCAGCCAGGAATGACGTATTATTCAATTCCATCAGAATTCTGGCCACGAATCGATACGGACTCTCGGGGCGTGGCGTTCCGCTACAGCGACTGGTGAAGGTTCTCCGCTCTACATTACGCAGTTGCACGCTATTCTTGTGCCCCGCCACTTGAAATTCGACCTTTGTTTTTCTGGGCATTATATGGCTTTCTCTTTTGTCTCCCCGCTCAGGCGACGTGACGGGAAGTTTCGCGATGAGTTACAAGCAGCGGAGGTGGATGCTCGAAACGCCTTTGTGCCTCAAGTTTTTGGTTACACAGGGATCGCAAACGTTATTAATCTCGGATGGTGAAGCAACGTGAAGGGACTCGTCATAAATAAGCGTCGGTCATGTTGAAACCCAAAGTCTTCGGGGAAAGTAATACAAAATAGATAGACCGACAGCAATCATTTCCACTACTGAAATGTGTCTGTGACTGATGTAAAGACGTAAAAATCCTGTACGCAGATCTTAAACTATGTAATTGCAGCTGTACATTACTCGGTGTGAAATCTGGATTGGTTCTCTCTGAGGAAGAGTGGGGGACGATTAGTTTGCATAGGACATTCTTGTGACGTTGTCTTGTGGCACTTTCATTTGTCAACATTGTGTCCTTCTGAATAATGATCAAACTTTAGTTTAAAAAAATGGAGACATTTCTGTAAAGTTCCAGTATTTCTACAATTGTTGTTGTTTCAAAAGCAACTAGAACCTAAATCTTTTTGCAATTTTTTTCCCTGGCAGACACATCTTCCGAAAAAGAATTTTCCCCAAAAATATTGGAACAGTACCTGGGACTCTGTGCTAAATGGAGGACGGAGAAATGGGTGAAATCGCCGTGTGAAGATTAATGGTAGGGGGCAAGGGCGGGGGAGAAGGCGGGGGGGGGGGGGGGGGGATGGGGGGGGGGGGAGAAGAGAGGAGGCGGAGAACCACCCCGAGGTCAGCGTTTAAAACAACGACATTGACAACAATATCAACAAACACATCAATGACACAAATAGAGAGAGAGAGAGAGAGAGAGAGAGAGAGAGAGAGTATGTAAAAACTGTATTTGTGTGTGTGTGTGTGTGTGTGTGTGTGTGTGTGTGTGTGTGTGTGTGTGTAGTGTAAGTGTGTGTGTGCGCGCGCGCATACGCTTGAGCTGGTATTGATAACTCTTCTGCTGAAAATGAGAGTCGTGTGAGATTTTGCGTGGATTGGAGAGGGGTGGAGTGGGATGAATATTGGATGTGTTGCTGGTGTGGAGAATGGTGGTCGTTCTGGAGGTGTCTCCCTGAGGCTTGGGGGTAAGAATAGATGCATCGCCCCATCCTGTGCAATTCGTAAGGGGCAAATAACCAGATAAATCGTGAGTTTACTTGATCTGGCTCCAAACAGCTGTAGTGAATTTCGTGATCCATTGCCTTACATATCCTGCAGAGACGGATGGGTCGTAAAACTCCACTGATTCCGTCATTCAAAATGGAGGCATGGGAAAACGTCCACTAGCACAGTCCATCAAGGCCATTCAGGGTCGTGACGACTAGGGTCTTGTCCTAGAGCCATGACGTGTGTCAAGAGTCGCAGGCTGACAGCCCAAGTCCGGGCATATTGACGTATGCCTGGGAATAGAATTTCTGGTCTCAGCACCTTACCATCACCATGGTGACGGAAAGTCCACGGCACGCTCGCCATGAGCGCATTAACAGAGAATAGAAGACACAACGTTTTGCTATCTGTTTCCCATTGTTCTCTGGAACGGAATGCGATTCCGTCTTTGTTGGAGAAAACACCAGCATTTCTCTCTACTTGGTGTCGATTGCTGTTCTGCACTGGGGACCTTCCCAAATTAACTTTTCTTCAAAGGTCATTCTGAAACATTGTAACTTACATAGAACAATTGTGGAAGTCGTTTTTTCTTCTATATGACTGTACTTTACGAATCTGAGACAAGTTATTAAGCGTGCTTGAGGCTCTGTTGAATGGTTCTTGCTTTTTGACAATGGAAGCTTCAAACTTGTGAAGGAAAACTGTGGACTGATGTGTCAATGAGCTTCTCGTTCACATATGCTTTTGGTTTGTGCATGCGGACATCTCGCTATCAAATTCTAATTCTGTCTTTCGATCGAGGCGCAATATTTCAAGAGTGGCTTTGCTTTCCCTTCGAACTAAAAAGATACAGTTATCACCACTGTGTGTTGGGAACTCTGTTTCAAGCTCTCGTGGAGTGCTGCTCATTAGCAGCTCCATTCAACGTCTCCAATCCGTTGGGCAATATTCCTCGTGCAAGCAATATTTTCTCATCAGCCCCTTTGTGTGAAGAGCTCAGCCTGCGGGGCTTACTTCCCCTTCCTCCTTGCACCTTCGCATTCTCGTCTGTCATTGGCTGGGAAAATGGTCACTCAGCATCACAGACGAGGAAGTTGAAAGGTAGCTCAGAGAATATTTCCTGATTACACCGAGTCAAATGTCGATGTACTTATAAGAATGTAGAATATAGAAGTTGAAAAGAAGACATGTTATTTAGTCCTTGTTCTACACAAATGACGAAAATAATAATTTTATATTCTTGATGCCGCGGTGTATGAGGCGTGATGAAACCGATCACAGTCTACTTTCTTAATACGCACACAGAGACGAAAGAATTAATATGGTGGTATGGTGCGAATTTTGTTTACGACATACTTCGCATGAACTTTTGCGTCATATTGTGCAGTGGTTGTGTTCGGAGAGAGAGAGAGAGAGAGAGAGAGAGAGAGAGAGAGAGAGAGAGAGAGAGAGAGAGAGAGAGAGAGAGAGAGAGGATGGTGGCCGACAGACTTACAGACTTGCAGGCAGGCAGGCAGGCAGGCAGGCATGACCGAGCGCGCGATCACACACACACACACACACACACACACACACACACACACACACACACACACACACACACACACACACACACACCAGATTGGGACGTACAGAAACGTATATATCGGAGGGAGATACATGTATATGGACGAGCGGACTGATGGTCAGAATGAAAGACGGATACACAGGCTGCCGGTCGGACGAGGAGACAGACATGGAGAAGAGTAAACGAAAGGCCGCGCGCACATTCACACTAACGAGCACGCATGCATAAACACACAGAAACAAACACACACACACACACACACACACACACACACACACACACACACACACACACGGAGTGAGGCAGCGAAAGGGGGCGGGGAAGACCGAATCCGAGAGAGACCGCCTCTGCCCGTAGCGTGCGCAGCCGTATTAAGAGCGGAGGAGGCGGCGGCGGCAAATTTTACGTCACCATGACGTCATGGCACGGGATAGTTGGTGGCTGTCCCAATCAATAGTGGCAGGGCGGGCCGAGCCTCTCTCCGGACCTGCATACATCAGGGGGAGCTCCCGGCGGCCGTCTGCCGGCGTCACACGTCTGACGTCGTCCAGACGTTTCCTCAGTCGACGTCACCAAACTGCCGCAAACTCCCGGTGTCCACTGCTCTTACCGTCAGTCGTCTGGCAGACGCCGTGGCGTTCGCACGTTGTCTGCACGTCGCGCAGCTGTTGTGAGACTTACGTTGTCCTCCTTAGCGTCGCCCGTTCCACACCCCAGTTGGTAAGTGTCTGTTGTCTTGCAAACTTCGGTCCGCCATCGACTCAAGGAGGGAGAACCCACTGTAAGGGTCGGTCCCCAGATCGATGGGTTCCTTCGTAGTTAAGGTCGGCTTCTGTTGACGAACGATTTTCCTCCCACAATCGATTAGACCGGAGTTCATAGATCGTGTGAGTGACATGTCAGAGTGTTTGAATATTTACCATGTTGTGCTTTGGAAGTGGGCATTTGATTTTATGAAATTGTTGTTTAATCATTCTGTCGGTCCTTGCCTTTTCGTATAGCTTGCAGACTTCTGTCTTTGTAAGACTTTCATAGACGTTGGATGACATCGTGCCTCGAAAAGGCAAAGCTGTCCGCTGGTGCGGTTTTTATTTTCGCTTTTAGTTGCATACGTAGCAATGTGCAAACTTGCGTCTCTCTCGGGTAGTATTTCAGGATTTAACTAAAGTCGCCTGGGATTTCATTAACTAATCTACTGTCCATTTACGGGGGAGGGGAAATCATATCTCGTGCAGTGAAGATAGCACAGAGGCAATAGCTATTGGCAGGGTAGTCATTCGATACGGTGAAAATTCGACTGCAGGGTGGTGCTGTTTTTTTCCTTTCTCACTCTTTATAACCATATACGATGTCTTGGAACATTAATTCCTCAAGCTCCTCAAACCAGTTTTCCCTGCAGGAAGATCTTTTTGTCGTTGTGACTAACCATCTTCCCAGGTTGCATTCAAGGTCGAGCCTGCAGTAGAAGCGCTGTAATAATTATGCTCATACACACTTCGGATGTCCAATGCCGCCACAGTCATGGTCACTATGACCCGACGCTCACTGCAAGCTGTGGCATGCTTGCGGGTGTTCGAGACGACGATGGCTGTCTAGAGAACATCAAGCAGAAGCTTGAAACTATTTTATCAGGCTTATCAGGCCATCGTGGTATGATATATAAAAAACCCGGACGTCCATGATTCTGACATTCAGGCATCGGAGGGAAAATTGGACAGGATACAGACACGTGCAGGCTGTATTGTATCGTCGTTCTGCACAAAACTAATGTAATTTGTTGGGGTAGAATGGAAATATGACCAAATACATTTCGAGGGAAATTTACAGTTAATGCAAAAGAGAACTGTATCTCCTCTTCCTCCCCTCCCCCCTCTCTCCCGTTTTTTTTAAACCCTAGCGACAGGGTCGGGCTGTTCGAGCAAACTGGATACACGAACACGGAACGTTCAAGGGCAGGTGGCGCTTTGCGCTGCTTTCCAACTGCTGGTCGTCTCATTAGCATTAGGATTATTGCAAGTCCATGTATTATGGCATCATTGTGTCTCTATAAACCAAGAGCACACGTCTATGCAAGTGTTTTGACCGATGCAGACCTTGACGTAATTAAATGAGAGCTTTCACATTAATAAATTCTCCCGCTCAGATGCTGACTGATAATTATAGATAAGCAGCGGAAAATTAGTTCTGCATTATTCAAGTTTGTTACAGAAAGTTCCCATGTTTTTAAAGAGAAAACCAATCCAGTTGGAGACGGTGTCGATAAAGCAGTCCGTCTAATTTGCGTACAAGTTCCTTCTACCGTGCTGACTGCACCAGAGGGCATTGGGTCGTGCACGCGTCGTTGCATCTGAAATCGGTTCATGCTGGCAACAGGTTGATGGCACT
>JAWQFJ010030562.1:2500-7500 GCA_034096865.1 Theodoxus fluviatilis | reverse complement strand
TCAATTGATGCCGATTATGAGAGAGAGAGAGAGAGAGAGAGAGAGAGAGAGAGAGAGAGAGAGAGAGAGAGAGTGTGTGGAGGGAGAAAGAAACAACAAACAAACAGAAAGCTTTATCGCAGATTTGACAGACGATGCTGGTGATTAGCCATTTAGATGCTTTCCACAAAATTGCTTTCGCATGCATACCTGAGTTAAAAAGTTCTCGCGTCCTAATTAACTCATTTCTGTCAGAAACGCATTTAGCATGACGAATGAGTACAGTACGTCTAAATGTGCACCTTCCTTTTCCGTTTTAATTGATTTGAATTTGTAGACGTTTTAGGGCGAAGCGATCTTGGCAAGATGGGCTGCAAAGATTCTCTGTTTTACCAGCTTATATGCACCTGTTGCCTACATTACTCTCTTGGCTTAAACCTGACACAGAAGTGAAGCATTTCTGCTCCCTCTGTCTCGCTTTTGTTCAGAAGTAGACAATAATCCTCACTCGTAGTTTGTTTCCACATGAGCCGAGGAATAAGAGCAGCTCGACGCATCGACGGAGAGGTAATGAGCCAGGGTAGAGCTGGAGAAATGCGCGCTAGCGAGAGAGGAGGCATGATAGATGTAGCCAATCTGCAATCCTCTTATCTGCCCCGACTGTGCACGGAGCCCGCCATCTGCGCGTCTTAATAAGGCCAACAAACGCCTTGTTGTTAATGTCGTGTCTCCCCTCATGGGGTGCTTAGCAGGCCACTGAACTCCTCCGTAGCTCTGCCTCTCTCGCTCAGCTTACTTCCAGCGGCACCACCGCCTTTGACATTAGAATCAGGCCTTATCCTCTGATGTCATCATTTTCTAAGATGGTGGTGGTAATGGTGGTGGTGGTGGTGGTGGTTGTGGTGGTGATGGTGATGATGATGAGGGTGATGGTGATGATGATGATGATGATGATGATGATGATGATGATGATGATGATGATGATGATGATGATGATGATGATGATGATGATGATGGTGATGGTGATGGTGATGGTGATGATGATGATGATGATGATGATGATGATGATGACGATGACGACGACGACGACGATGATAATGAGGCTGAAAATGCTGCTGCTGCTGATGGCGACGATGACGATGATGAATTCAGAATTATAATACATGTTTATTAACATGATTATTAAAAAAGAAATCACAACAAAATGAAGTGCTTTTGATAATAAGCACATAATCCCAAAATAGATTTAGTTACAAACTGAACATAAAAAAGAATTGATAGCAATCGTACCAGACGAACGAATAACATAACAAACAAATGAAATGCGAATAATATCAACATTTACCTCTTCTTGGGTACAACAAAGTCTTGTTTTGAGGGGGCGCGTGTGCGTGTGTGTGAAAAATTCTGAATAGTTTTGATTCTTTTAGAAAATTGTTTGCCTTGGATTCCACTTGAGCGTCAATTACATTTGATGACTTTTAAAATTACCAATTGTTGGTAAAGGAAAAATTGCCATGAAAGTTATGCACCACGAAAATATACACACGCGCACGCACACGCACACGCGCGCGCGCGTACACACACACACACACACACACACACACACACACACACACACACACACACACACACACACTTACAGATTGTAGAATATTCTAGACACCGACACGCTTCCATACAAGTACTATTAAAGCAGATCATACATACATTTACCGTCAACATTAACTTGTGTCTATGATGTACCGTTATTCTTACCCCCAATCCACAGGTTGGGGGTAAGAATAGACCCACCACGTCTCCTAACGCGGTTCGTGACTTGACTTGTTCTTATTCTAACTAGGTCTAATGATTTTGAGATCAGTGGCCTTACATGGCCTACAAAGGCTGATAGACCGTGAAACCTCATTCGTTCATTCACTCATCATTCCTTCCTTCATCATTCATTCATTCTCTTTTATTCGTTCATTCGTATCGATAAATGCGTTCACTCTATAATGAAAGACATCTTCTCTCTTCTGCCCAGGTGTGCGAGGCCGTGCGGAACGAGACTTTGCACGTGTCAGAAGCGGGGGACGTGTGGGCGTTTGGCGTGCTGCTCTTCTGCATGCTGACGGGCAACTTCCCCTGGGAGAACGCCGACATCGGGGACGTGTACTTCAACGAGTTCGTGCTGTGGCAGCGGCGCAAGACAACGCGCCTTCCCTCGCAGTGGCGGCGCTTCTCCCCCAGACTCATGCGCTACTTCCGCAAGACGCTGGACATCAAGCCAGAGCGTCGCTGCGGCGTGCGCGAGGTCCACAAGTACCTGAGCGACCCCTGGCTGGTCAAGTCCAAGGAGGACGGTGGGTCGGACCTGGAGCCCGAGGGCAGCTCCGACAACGACCACATGGAGGAGCTGACGCACATGCTGGAGGACTGCGGCATCGACACGCGCGTGGACAGACGGCTGCGGGAGAGGCGCATCTCGGAGTGGCTCCTGTCGCTATGACTAGTCCCGTGCCTGACGGGCTGTGCGGCCCGAGGGGCCAGGCGCCTCGGAGCAGCCCTCCCCTGGAGGGGAAGAACCACCAACGGGCTGGGGGTGGGGCAGGCCGCGTCTTTCGTGCTGCTGCTGCTGTCCGGACTCTATCTGGTCTGGGTTGTCCTCTTCTTCTCCACCCAGGGGGCCAGGACTCCCAGCAGGAGCCTCAGGGTGGTGGTGTGACGTCACACGGATTTCGTTAATGGGATGTGACGTCAGTTAAAAAAACGTTTCTTGTGTGATGTCACCAGAATTGGTTGCGTGACGTCTGTCGTATTTGTGGACGACGTCACGCAATGGGATGGAATGACGTCACAGCTAGAGAACTATGGTGTGACGTCAGAGCCACTGCCTCATATCTCGCGTCCTCACAGTCGCCTCGCACGACACGGCCGGAACGCATCGCCGACGGTGGTCGTCAATCTGCAATAAACCCTTTTTGGGGTTCTTACACTACGGCAATAGTACTTTTTTACTCGCTGCGGTAGCTGCAGCCATCCCAGCAGTGCGCGTCGGAATCAGTGCGGAGTCGGGACAGTGAGAGGTTTGAGGCTTTCCATCCATTATTGAGATCACAATTGACAATCAGGACTTCGAGATGGTGCTCAGAGTTGGCCATATTTGGTTGCTTTAACGCAGTCGCATATTCAGACTGACGGTCGCTGCTGGACACAAGCTTTACTCAAGTCGGCCATGCCGTGCGGAGGCAGAATTCGATCAGAAATGGGGGTGCACGATTTCGAAGACGTTCTGCTGGGGAATAAATGGCAACGGGACGGCGATTTGGATGGGAGAATGTGGAGGATGTGGAGGGTGTGGAGAATGTGGAGGATTTGGAGGAGCGGGAAACGCGCTGATAAAAGCCATCGATGGGAGGAAGGGATTCAAAGAGCGTCCGTGGCGTAGGGACATCTTCACAACAAACATCCTCCTTGATGGAAACCCTGTGAGGCGGAGGAAGATGAGAGGGGAAAATACGGGTGCGGACCAAAATCAGATGCAAATTTGAGCCAACACAGCCTGTCTGCTCTCTCCCCCATTTGAAGTGGAGCCGAGGAAAGAGGACCCGCCATGCAGACAGCCAGGAGAAGCCGACTCTGCAGGATATTTCCTTTGTTTCCAGTGTGTGACCTCGGCCAGCGCTCTGGTATTGACTGGGAAACAAAATGGAGGAACTCGTTTTACTATCATGTGTCCCCCCCCCCCCCCCCCCCCTCCTCTCCCCTCCTCCGCCTCAGATGTCTGCCTAGGACATTGGTACTGCCTTCAGGAAGAGAAGAGCGTGCAGCGTCAACCGAGATGGCTTCCAAAGCCTGAACCTTCTGATCCTTCCTTTGACTGGAGTGGAGAGACGATGGTTGGCCATTGCAGACTGGCTTGCTGGTGATAGGTGTCCTCTATGTCCACTGCCGTTGCTCATTTAAAGGAACTGTGGGAAGAAAAGGAAAGAGAGACACAGGGACGTTGTCACAATGACGAAGAAAAGAAGGCCATCTGACTATTTTCGTTACCGTATCTTTATTCATTGGAGGGTGTTTAGTGATAAAATGTCGTGATGATCTGATGTACAACAATCTGTCCTCGCCTGACCACGTAACGTTGCAATAATGAACTGTTTCGTAGCTCACGTTGTTGCAGCGCACCCAGTGTTTTTGTATCATTTATACAGAGGGAGCGCGAGTCTATATGACTGTACCTTGTACAGAAGTGTACGTATTTACGCAAGTGTATGGTCATTCGTTATTGTACAGCCGGTCAGCATGAGGTGAGGGGGAAAATGCTGTTAGAGTAGCTTTTGTGATTGAGAGCATTTGATGAAGAGGTGATGACTTGTTGCGTTGTGTTGTCCATGACTATGTGATGTTATTGTTGCATGCAGTTCTGTGAGATTTGCCATTTGTGTGCCTGAGCTGTTGGTTAAATGACGATATTAAGGCGTATATGGAAGCGGACGCGATATATAGGTGCATACAACGCTTGTAGGTGACAGGTTGTCCAGTCGTGTTGTGCATAATTGAGCTCTACGTGATCAGCATTGCATGTTATCTTCACAAATGCGGGGAAATATTGTTCTTTTCCTGTATATTGTGGCCCAAAGATATGTTCAAGAAGCAATGTTCATATCGTCAATTCCTCAAGTGTGTCTATGGCAAACAGGAACGAATTGAATAAAGGGCAGTATATTTTGAATGAAAGTCTTATTTATTCTGTTCCACATTACGGGAACTATGGCTTTCAGCCGATGGTTGCATCAAATGTGTGTGTGCACGCTTGCGTGTGTTAATGTGTATACGTGCGTGCGTTTGCGTGAGTCTTGTATTTGAGTGCGTGCGTGCGTGCGTGCGTGTGTGTGTGTGTGTGTGTGCGCGTGAGAGAGCGACAGACAGACAGACGGACAGACAAACAGACAGACAGACAGACAGACAGAGAGACAGACACAGACGTAATCTTGAGTCTAGATAATCACGTATGCCTGAAACGATAAGTAGACAAAGAC
>JAWQFJ010030561.1:0-17272 GCA_034096865.1 Theodoxus fluviatilis | reverse complement strand
ATCACTTTGATACAGTCCTGTGTAATTACAGCAATCACTTTGATAAAAGGCTGGAAACGTACACCTTTTTAACTCCCTTTGACTAACATTATCTATTGTCTTGGCAATGCACCTCTGGTCACCAAAGCCTAGCATAGACAGGATGGATGGATGGATGGAATGATGGATGGATGGATGGATGGATGGATAAATGGATGAATGGAGTGAGTTTAAGGGTCTATCAGCCACCAGCACAGACAGAACCAACCCAGAGACAGCAAGAATGGAAAAAACAGATGCAGCCTAGCAGTATAAGGTTTACACCAATTTTTTTTGTTGCCATGTTAGGTCATACACAGTCGTCACTCCTGGGTCACAAAGCACAGGATGAAATATTTCAAGGATGTGGTTCATTCAACATGGTGAAAAGTGCATCATCAGTGCCTTCAACATATCTCATCCATCTTTTCAAGGGATCAATTCAGATCCATTCGCTTGTAAACACTGCTGTATTTTTGTAACATTAATAACAAAGAATGAAGCAAAGAAAACAAACCCAAACAATTTGTTTACCTGTGTCTATCTGAAGAACTCTTATATCACAATTTAATAAAATGTCCTCGTGTAATTTACTCACCTGGAGTGTGGATCAAGAATTGTTACCCCCCAAAAAATTTTAACTTATTAGTGGCATTCTTATAAAGCATAAGTATCTTCAAGGAAAAAAATTACATGAACCTCAGAAGTGCCCACTATACTTGAACCAAAACCATGAGATCCCTAATTTTACCAAATTTCATCTTTCCAAAATAAATATATTTGAGTATGTTTTGAAGACAACTGCTCCACAACCAGGGGGCATTTGGATGCAAGCAACACAATGGCGACAAGCACGGCAATCCATACGTACTGTGTTGCTGCAGAGTCTCTCAAATTTCATCTGCCAACACAGACATGACATCATAGCCCTACATCAGAGCAGGAATACTGGGAATGCAGAGCTCCAAATTACCATAGCAACTGAATGAGCACAGAGAAGTGCTGCTTTAAGGATTCTGTCAGAAAACCAAGACGAGGTTGATGATTGGTTAGACACGCCTGATGGGTGCCTCATGAATATTAATCAGCAGAGCTGCCTTTTTTCTATTTTTGGAATACAATCGTGTCAGCCTGTAAGGTGCGAGATCTCGCTTTCGAACGATATCTTACATGCTGTAAACAAATATGGCGCCGAGCGGGCAGCGTGAGGTGAAACACGGCAAATTTTCACTGAAAACGACACCATTTTCAGCTGCAACGAAGTAAATTCTTGAAGGGTGGGTGAGCAAAAGTCTGTTTTCTAGTGGTTTTTATAAGTTTCTAAGCCATCTCAGGGGTCTCAATGTGAAAAGCAGTGTTCATATGAGCTGACTATACCAAATTCTCAAAGTAGCCAAAAATTGATATCGTAACTGTTTTGTCGACCCGCGGCTACCCTTAACTGCCCTACAGCATGCCCTCAATGCCCTCACAGGTACCCAGTTTTACTCTTATGTGGGGAGGAGCAATGCGAGTCAAGCACCTTGCCGGAGGATGCAACTCCAGAATCTGTGCAGCTTCAAAAGCCGCTACAGCCACAAGCAAAAGCAGCCAAGCAGAGGCCGCTGGATAAGATCGGAACCCTGACAATGGACTAATCTTCTATAAAGGCTGAGTCTGACAGGTCAGATGAAGCTAACACTAGACATTTCTAAGTGTCTCCCCCCTCCCTCCGGCCCACTCAGCCATAATGAACCAGCCAACCAGGCAGAAAGCAAAGCAATCAACTTATCAAGCAAGCTCTACCTTCAGTTCAATGCAGAACCCTCTCCTCTCAAAATGCTACCTACAAGCTAGGGTCTTGTGTTACAAGCAAAAATTGAATTTTCCAACTCCTGACAGAACCTTTCATTAACATGAGCCCTGCTTCCCCACCCATCCACCCACCCCCAACAACTACTGCTACCAGCAACACTGGCCAACTCCTGACAGAACCTTCCATTAACATGAGCCCTGGTTCCCCACCCATCCACCCCCAACAACTACTGCTACCAGCAACACTGCCCAACTCCTGACAACCTTTCATTAACATGAGCCCTGGTTCCCCATCCACCCACCCCCAACAACTACTTCTACCAGCAACACTGCCCAACTGGGTCACACCAGGTAAAGGAGCTCTTTTTTAAATTGCGACTTTTTCGTCTATTGATGGATGCTCAAACCGCACACATTTAACCCCTGGTCATCGGGCTACCTGTTTGTATCACCCCAACACTGCCTCATTTCCTTGGGGAGCATGCAACCAGGCTGCGGATGAATGCGGAAAAGTTATCGCTCACAATCTTCCAACTCAGCCCTCAGAGGAACCCGTTTTACTCCTGGGTGGGGAGAAGCAGTGTGAGTAAAGCACCTTGCTCAAGGATGCAACTCTAGAATCTGCGCAGCTTCAAATGCCGCACCCGCGAGCCGCAAGCTACCGCAGGTGAAGCGCACTTACCATTCGGCTACAGAGCCCCATAATACACTACCTCCATTACTTTTCCTCTTCTTGTTCCTCCATCTGCTTTTCTTCTTTTCATGCTGCTATTTCTACTACTATCTCTGCTCCTCCTGCTGCCCTAACTCCTTATCATCATCATCATTACTGTAGTCATTATCATCACCACCATCATAATTCTCCTCCTCCAGCTTTCTTTTTCTCCTTCTCCTCCTCCTCTTCTTCCATCTCCTCCTGTTCTGTTGCTGTCTCCCCCTCACCATCATCACACCACATCAGAATAAATGAACAAATGAACTTTATCGCTTATCAGCCTTTGTAGGCCATGCAAGGCCAATGATTACAAAATCACTAGAACTAATCAAGAGTAAAGGCAAATCAAGTCACAATCTCCCTAGTCAGGGTTCCTGCAGTCTTTCAAGAAATACATTTCAAAACTTTTCCTGACTTAGATTTATCTTTTAAAAAGAAGACATTTTCTTGCACAAATCTGATAAAATGTACAATTCTTTTGCACTGCTAGTGCTGGGGATGAAATTTAAAATCTGTATAAACTGAATGCACAAATAGACAGTGAGGAAAATTATCAAAGATTTTCACAGGATAAAAATATGGCACACTGGTGAGCACGATCAAAAAACATTTCAGCTGATGCAGAAATTTCACAACTTTTCCGTGACTTTTCAGTTTAAGACAAACATTTCACAACTTTCAAAGGCCCTTGAAAAATATTTGGCAAATTTCAGAACTTTTCCTGGTTTTTAATGACCATGGGAACCCTGCCTAGTTAATTGCCTTTTATGAATGTGTAAGGAGACATAGTTGGTCTATTCTTACCCCTAACCCACAGGGGGACAAACTGAGTAAGAGTAACAATGGAAGTGTGTTACAGCCCATCATCCTTTGTAGGCTATGTCAAACCATTGAGCATGAAAATCACTCAAATGGTTTAGAATAACCTCAAATCAAGTCACGATGTTCCTCGTTATTTTCCTCTTACAAATCACATAAGGAGATGCTGTGGGTCTATTCTGACCCCCAAACCACAGGGGACAAACTCCCTCAGTAAGAGGAAGAATGGAGAGAGCTTTATGGCCCATCATCCTTTGTAGGCTAGGTTAAAACCGCCGAGCATGAAAATCACTAAATCCTTTCGATGAAGCTTCGATCAAGCCTGCTTACAAATCCCATAAGGAGATGTGGTGGGTCTGTTGTGACCCCCAAACCACAGGGGGCTCAGCGAGAGGGACCCACCTTGATGAGTTTGGTGGAGACCTGGCCATCAGAGTCCTGCTGCTGGGTGGTCAGGCAGTAGCGGTTGTGCTCCTTGGTGTCCCGCACTTCCAGCTTGCTGACTGACCGCTTCTTGGTCATCTTGGGCTGCAGCACCGTGTCTGTGGGAACCCAGCAACAGTAGGAGTACAGCTCATAAGCACTGAGAACAGGAGGGGGGTGATGATAGGAGGGAGGGAGAGCAAGGGAGAGAGAGAGAGAGAGAGAGAGAGAGAGAGAGAGGAGAGAGAGAGAGAGAGAGAGAGAGAGAGAGAGAGAGAGAGAGAGAGGGAGAACAAGAGAGCAAGAGAGAGAGAGAAATAGAGCGAGAGAAAGAGCAAGAGAGAGAGCGAGAGAAAGAGCAAGAGAGAGCGAGAGAAAGAGCAAGAGAGAAAGTGAGAGAGAGCTAGAGAGAGAGAGAGCTAGAGAGAGAGAGAGAGAGAGAGAGAGAGAGAGAGAGAGAGAGAGAGAGCTAGAGAGAGCTAGAGAGAGAGAGAGAGAGAGAGAGAGAGAGAGAGAGAGCTAGAGAGAGAGAGAGAGCTAGAGAGAGAGAGAGAGAGAGAGAGAGAGAGAGAGAGAGAAAGAAAGAGACATAGACATGCAGACACACACACAGAGGAAAAAGACACCCACATACACAAAGTCACACACACACACACAGTGACACACACACACACACAGTGACACACACACACACACACACACAGTGACACACACACACACAGTGACACACACACACACACACACACACAGTGACACACACACACACACACACACACACACACAGAGACACACACACACACACACACACACACACCGACACACACACACACACACCGACACACACACACACACACCAAGCTCCACATGGCCGTCAGGATGGTGGTCCAGCCAGTTTTCCCCTGCTGACTTGGAACGGCGGTGCGTCTTCCTCAGTGCCACTGGAGGGGCATTCTGTCAACAACATTGTCATTGTCACCATCATCATTATCATCCCCATCATCATCGAGCTGGTCCGACACCTTTGGTAATATACAGATAATAGTATTTTCACCAAAAAAATTCATTCATCTCAAAATGGTACACTAATCATTATGATACAAGCAATGCTTGATGTTTTGTATCTGCTTGAATAAGTGGCTACAGAAAACAGCATTTGAAAAAAAAAACACACAGTGGTTTGTGCAGAAAATTCTCTGTTAGCAACCAATGCCATTGCATTACCGTACTGTTTTCTCTTAAGGGGGGTGAGAAAAAAATGAAGAAAAAAAGAGATTTAAAAAAAGGAAATTGTGGTTAAAGTAACTTGGGGATACATTAAAAAAACCTCTTTTTGTTCTTTTCAGAAGATGTCAGATTGAACATACACCAAACTTTGACTGAAAATGCTTCATTAAAACTTAAATAGTGGATTTTCTTGGTGCTCATAGGACAGGGAAAATGGGACGGTACAGAGTTCATTATTTACCCTTTTTTCTTTTTCATGATAAAAAAAAAGTTTACAGTTGGCAGAAAAAAAAGTTTGGTAATTATTTGTTCAATTCTGCCTTATGACCAATGCAAAAACACTGTTTATGATGTCACACTGAACTAATTTGCTCTACAAGGTGCTGTCAGGATGATAAGGCCGAATGTTATGGAGTGTAATCAGATGCAGTTTTTGTCACAAAAAGATTGCATGGTCTTCCTGTAGTTGTCAAAAACATCCATTTATCAGTGGACTTGGAACTTAAAACTCACAAAGTACATGCAGCTATGATTCAGCTTTCTTAACTTGGTCAATTTAATGTTCTTAATTTAGTAAAATCTGAAAACTGCTGAAGTGGCGCCTATCAGTGCAAATCTTCTTTTTCTTGATCTGACTGAAGTATGTGATGGACAGTTTTGGATGACAGATTTCATATGTGCTGCTGCTGATAACAGTAGATCTGACTGAAGTATGTGATGGATAGTTTCGGATGACAGATTTCATATGTGCTGCTGCTGATAACAGTAGATCTGACTGAAGTATGTGATGGACAGTTTTGGATGACAGATTTCATATGTGCTGCTGCTGAAAACAGTAGATCTGACTGAAGTATGTGATGGACAGTTTCGGATGACAGATTTCATATGTGCTGCTGCTGAAAACAGTAGATCTGACTGAAGTATGTGATGGACAGTTTCGGATGACAGATTTCATATGTGCTGCTGCTGAAAACTAGATTTGACTGAAGTATGTGATGGACAGTTTCGGATGACAGATTTCATATGTGCTGCTGCTGAAAACAGTAGATCTGACTGAAGTATGTGATGGACAGTTTCGGATGACAGATTTCATATGTGCTGCTGCTGAAAACAGCAGATTCTATCAATGCATTCTTTCTACATTCACAAATGTACAAACTGAAAAGAAAAAGAAGACAAAAAAATCCTTAAAAAGAAATTTCAACCCCAATCCAACAGCCTCTTTACAGAGGTAAACTGTGCTTTGGTGAAAAAGGTGGTGGAAAGCAAACTCAATCAGTCTAAATGGCAACAGGCTAAAAGAAAGCAAAGTAAACTGTCAAAAAAGCAAATACTTGTAACTACTGAAAGGCAGGCAGTTGAAGCTACTGCAGGCAAAAACAGGTGAAACAGACAGACGGACGAAAGGATGGATGGAAGTATGGATGGATGAATGGATGGAAAGATGGTTGGATGCATGGATTGATGGATGGATGGGGTAGATGGATGGTTGGAAAGATGGATGGATGCATGGACTGATGGATGGATGGATGGAGGTATGTATGGATGGAGGTATGTATGGATGGATGGAGGTATGTATGGATGGATGGATGGAGGTATGGATGGATGGAGGTATGGATGGAGGTATGGATGGATGGAGGTATGGATGGATGGAGGTATGGAGGTATGGATAATGGATGGATGGATGGATGGATAGATGGATGGATGGATGGATGCATGGATGGATGGATGGGTGGGTGGACAGACTGATGGATGGATGGGTGGACAGACTAATGGATAGATGGATGCATGGATGGGTGGATGGATGGATGGGTGGATGGATGGATGGATGGATGGATGGATGGATGGATGGATGGATGGATGGGTGGATGGATGGATGGGTGGATGGATGGGTGGGTGGATGGATGAATGGGTGAACAGACTGATGGGTGGATGGATGGATGGATGGATGGATGGATGGATGGATGGATGGATGGATGGGTGGATGGATGGATGGATGGATGGGTGGATGGATGGATGGACAGATGGATGGATGGATGGGTGGATGGATGGATGGGTGGATGGATGGATTGATGGATGGATGGATGGACGCATGGATGGATGTATGTATGGATGGATGGATGGAGTGAGTGAATTTCACTGCCAATCAACCTTTATATGCTATGCAAGGCCATCAAGCATGAAAATCACTAGATTAGTTCCAAGTTGGTGCAAATCAAGTCATGATGTCTCTATTTATTCACCTCTTACGAATCGTGTAGGGAGACATGGTGGGTCTATTCTGACCCCCAACCCACAGGGAATAGCACAGCAGGAAAACAGTTAGGGCCCTTCACCACAAAGACAACTAGAGAGCGCTCCGACAGTGCAAACCTCCGCCAAGGAAACCACAATTTAGTGCTGCTAGTGGTTCATGGAGCTAGTCTGTATAGTTTAAGTCATTGTTCCACTCAACTCGCGAAGGTTAGTTTTTAAACACCTTCCAGTGGTTGACTAGACGGCTGCTCTTCCATGGCCTGTATAATTCAGGCAGCATGTTCTGCTATTCTGCCTGGCGCTACGAAGTATGATTCATTTTAGTGCCTGCAAGTGGTCTCCGAGTGGAACACAGCACACGTCAGCCTACATCACTGTGATAAAATCTCTTTATGGTTGTCATTCCAAAACGAGATAACGCACATCCTCCAAAATTTCCGGGACTGTTCCTTGAGTGAAAACCCTGACTTGCAGCAAATTTCATCAGAATCTGTTTTTTATTTTTTGAGTTATTTTGCCAAATAGCAAACCAATGAACTATCAAACTTACTCATCGACTGAAAAACATTAACCTCCTTGGCAGAGGTACAACAGACCACACTGCAGCCACTCTGTGTGACACCACACTGCAGCCACTCTGTGTGACCCCACACTGCCATGTGCCACTACTGTGGTGCTGACACAATCTCTGTCGCTTTCCTACTCATTGTCGCAAGTCGGAGAAGATGAAGATACTACACGACTAGCGACAATGAGTAGGAAAGCGACAGAGATAGAGTCAGCACCACAGTAGTGGCACATGGCAGTGTGGGGTCACACAGAGTGGCTGCAGTGTGGTGTCACACAGAGTGGCTGCAGTGTGGTCTGTTGTACCTCTGCCAAGGAGGTTAATGTTTTTCAGTCGATGAGTAAGTTTGATAGTTCATTGGTTTGCTATTTGGCAAAATAACTCAAAAAATAAAAAAACAGATTCTGATGAAATTTGCTGCAAGTCAGGGTTTTCACTCAAGGAACAGTCCCGGAAATTTTGGAGGATGTGCGTTATCTCGTTTTGGAATGACAACCATAAAGAGATTTTATCACAGTGATGTAGGCTGACGTGTGCTGTGTTCCACTCGGAGACCACTTGCAGGCACTAAAATGAATCATACTTCGTAGCGCCAGGCAGAATAGCAGAACATGCTGCCTGAATTATACAGGCCATGGAAGAGCAGCCGTCTAGTCAACCACTGGAAGGTGTTTAAAAACTAACCTTCGCGAGTTGAGTGGAACAATGACTTAAACTATACAGACTAGCTCCATGAACCACTAGCAGCACTAAATTGTGGTTTCCTTGGCGGAGGTTTGCACTGTCGGAGCGCTCTCTAGTTGTCTTTGTGGTGAAGGGCCCTAACTGTTTTCCTGCTGTGCTATTCCCTGTGGGTTGGGGGTCAGAATAGACCCACCATGTCTCCCTACACGATTCGTAAGAGGTGAATAAATAGAGACATCATGACTTGATTTGCACCAACTTGGAACTAATCTAGTGATTTTCATGCTTGATGGCCTTGCATAGCATATAAAGGTTGATTGGCAGTGAAATTCACTCACTCCATCCATCCATCCATACATACATCCATCCATGCGTCCATCCATCCATCCATCAATCCATCCATCCACCCATCCATCCATCCACCCATCCATCCATCCATCTGTCCATCCATCCATCCACCCATCCATCCATCCATCCATCCACCCATCCATCCATCCATCCATCCATCCATCCATCCATCCATCCATCCATCCACCCATCAGTCTGTTCACCCATTCATCCATCCACCCACCCATCCATCCACCCATCCATCCATCCACCCATCCATCCATCCATCCATCCATCCATCCATCCATCCATCCATCCATCCACCCATCCATCCATCCACCCATCCATGCATCCATCTATCCATTAGTCTGTCCACCCATCCATCCATCAGTCTGTCCACCCACCCATCCATCCATCCATGCATCCATCCATCCATCCATCTATCCATCCATCCATCCATCCATTATCCATACCTCCATACCTCCATCCATCCATACCTCCATCCATCCATACCTCCATCCATACCTCCATCCATCCATACCTCCATCCATCCATCCATACATACCTCCATCCATCCATACATACCTCCATCCATACATACCTCCATCCATCCATCCATCAGTCCATGCATCCATCCATCTTTCCAACCATCCATCTACCCCATCCATCCATCAATCCATGCATCCAACCATCTTTCCATCCATTCATCCATCCATACTTCCATCCATCCTTTCGTCCGTCTGTCTGTTTCACCTGTTTTTGCCTGCAGTAGCTTCAACTGCCTGCCTTTCAGTAGTTACAAGTATTTGCTTTTTTGACAGTTTACTTTGCTTTCTTTTAGCCTGTTGCCATTTAGACTGATTGAGTTTGCTTTCCACCACCTTTTTCACCAAAGCACAGTTTACCTCTGTAAAGAGGCTGTTGGATTGGGGTTGAAATTTCTTTTTAAGGATTTTTTTGTCTTCTTTTTCTTTTCAGTTTGTACATTTGTGAATGTAGAAAGAATGCATTGATAGAATCTGCTGTTTTCAGCAGCAGCACATATGAAATCTGTCATCCGAAACTGTCCATCACATACTTCAGTCAGATCTACTGTTTTCAGCAGCAGCACATATGAAATCTGTCATCCGAAACTGTCCATCACATACTTCAGTCAAATCTAGTTTTCAGCAGCAGCACATATGAAATCTGTCATCCGAAACTGTCCATCACATACTTCAGTCAGATCTACTGTTTTCAGCAGCAGCACATATGAAATCTGTCATCCGAAACTGTCCATCACATACTTCAGTCAGATCTACTGTTTTCAGCAGCAGCACATATGAAATCTGTCATCCAAAACTGTCCATCACATACTTCAGTCAGATCTACTGTTATCAGCAGCAGCACATATGAAATCTGTCATCCGAAACTATCCATCACATACTTCAGTCAGATCTACTGTTATCAGCAGCAGCACATATGAAATCTGTCATCCAAAACTGTCCATCACATACTTCAGTCAGATCAAGAAAAAGAAGATTTGCACTGATAGGCGCCACTTCAGCAGTTTTCAGATTTTACTAAATTAAGAACATTAAATTGACCAAGTTAAGAAAGCTGAATCATAGCTGCATGTACTTTGTGAGTTTTAAGTTCCAAGTCCACTGATAAATGGATGTTTTTGACAACTACAGGAAGACCATGCAATCTTTTTGTGACAAAAACTGCATCTGATTACACTCCATAACATTCGGCCTTATCATCCTGACAGCACCTTGTAGAGCAAATTAGTTCAGTGTGACATCATAAACAGTGTTTTTGCATTGGTCATAAGGCAGAATTGAACAAATAATTACCAAACTTTTTTTTCTGCCAACTGTAAACTTTTTTTTTATCATGAAAAAGAAAAAAGGGTAAATAATGAACTCTGTACCGTCCCATTTTCCCTGTCCTATGAGCACCAAGAAAATCCACTATTTAAGTTTTAATGAAGCATTTTCAGTCAAAGTTTGGTGTATGTTCAATCTGACATCTTCTGAAAAGAACAAAAAGAGGTTTTTTTAATGTATCCCCAAGTTACTTTAACCACAATTTCCTTTTTTTAAATCTCTTTTTTTCTTCATTTTTTTCTCACCCCCCTTAAGAGAAAACAGTACGGTAATGCAATGGCATTGGTTGCTAACAGAGAATTTTCTGCACAAACCACTGTGTGTTTTTTTTTTCAAATGCTGTTTTCTGTAGCCACTTATTCAAGCAGATACAAAACATCAAGCATTGCTTGTATCATAATGATTAGTGTACCATTTTGAGATGAATGAATTTTTTTGGTGAAAATACTATTATCTGTATATTACCAAAGGTGTCGGACCAGCTCGATGATGATGGGGATGATAATGATGATGGTGACAATGACAATGTTGTTGACAGAATGCCCCTCCAGTGGCACTGAGGAAGACGCACCGCCGTTCCAAGTCAGCAGGGGAAAACTGGCTGGACCACCATCCTGACGGCCATGTGGAGCTTGGTGTGTGTGTGTGTGTGTCGGTGTGTGTGTGTGTGTGTCGGTGTGTGTGTGTGTGTGTGTGTGTGTGTCACTGTGTGTGTGTGTGTGTGTGTGTGTGTGTGTGTGTGTGTCACTGTGTGTGTGTGTGTGTGTGTGTGTCACTGTGTGTGTGTGTGTCACTGTGTGTGTGTGTGTGTGTGTGTCACTGTGTGTGTGTGTGTGTCACTGTGTGTGTGTGTGTGACTTTGTGTATGTGGGTGTCTTTTTCCTCTGTGTGTGTGTCTGCATGTCTATGTCTCTTTCTTTCTCTCTCTCTCTCTCTCTCTCTCTCTCTCTCTCTCTCTAGCTCTCTCTCTCTCTCTAGCTCTCTCTCTCTCTCTCTCTCTCTCTCTCTCTCTCTCTCTCTCTCTATCTCTCTCTCTCTCTCTCTCTCTCTCTCTCTCTCTCTCTCTCTCTCTCTAGCTCTCTCTCTCTCTAGCTCTCTCTCACTTTCTCTCTTGCTCTTTCTCTCGCTCTCTCTTGCTCTTTCTCTCGCTCTCTCTCTTGCTCTTTCTCTCGCTCTATTTCTCTCTCTCTCTTGCTCTCTTGTTCTCCCTCTCTCTCTCTCTCTCTCTCTCTCTCTCTCTCTCTCTCTCTCTCTCTCTCTCTCTCTCTCTCTCTCTCTCTCTCTCTCTCCCTTGCTCTCCCTCCCTCCTATCATCACCCCCCTCCTGTTCTCAGTGCTTATGAGCTGTACTCCTACTGTTGCTGGGTTCCCACAGACACGGTGCTGCAGCCCAAGATGACCAAGAAGCGGTCAGTCAGCAAGCTGGAAGTGCGGGACACCAAGGAGCACAACCGCTACTGCCTGACCACCCAGCAGCAGGACTCTGATGGCCAGGTCTCCACCAAACTCATCAAGGTGGGTCCCTCTCGCTGAGCCCCCTGTGGTTTGGGGGTCACAACAGACCCACCACATCTCCTTATGGGATTTGTAAGCAGGCTTGATCGAAGCTTCATCGAAAGGATTTAGTGATTTTCATGCTCGGCGGTTTTAACCTAGCCTACAAAGGATGATGGGCCATAAAGCTCTCTCCATTCTTCCTCTTACTGAGGGAGTTTGTCCCCTGTGGTTTGGGGGTCAGAATAGACCCACAGCATCTCCTTATGTGATTTGTAAGAGGAAAATAACGAGGAACATCGTGACTTGATTTGAGGTTATTCTAAACCATTTGAGTGATTTTCATGCTCAATGGTTTGACATAGCCTACAAAGGATGATGGGCTGTAACACACTTCCATTGTTACTCTTACTCAGTTTGTCCCCCTGTGGGTTAGGGGTAAGAATAGACCAACTATGTCTCCTTACACATTCATAAAAGGCAATTAACTAGGCAGGGTTCCCATGGTCATTAAAAACCAGGAAAAGTTCTGAAATTTGCCAAATATTTTTCAAGGGCCTTTGAAAGTTGTGAAATGTTTGTCTTAAACTGAAAAGTCACGGAAAAGTTGTGAAATTTCTGCATCAGCTGAAATGTTTTTTGATCGTGCTCACCAGTGTGCCATATTTTTATCCTGTGAAAATCTTTGATAATTTTCCTCACTGTCTATTTGTGCATTCAGTTTATACAGATTTTAAATTTCATCCCCAGCACTAGCAGTGCAAAAGAATTGTACATTTTATCAGATTTGTGCAAGAAAATGTCTTCTTTTTAAAAGATAAATCTAAGTCAGGAAAAGTTTTGAAATGTATTTCTTGAAAGACTGCAGGAACCCTGACTAGGGAGATTGTGACTTGATTTGCCTTTACTCTTGATTAGTTCTAGTGATTTTGTAATCATTGGCCTTGCATGGCCTACAAAGGCTGATAAGCGATAAAGTTCATTTGTTCATTTATTCTGATGTGGTGTGATGATGGTGAGGGGGAGACAGCAACAGAACAGGAGGAGATGGAAGAAGAGGAGGAGGAGAAGGAGAAAAAGAAAGCTGGAGGAGGAGAATTATGATGGTGGTGATGATAATGACTACAGTAATGATGATGATGATAAGGAGTTAGGGCAGCAGGAGGAGCAGAGATAGTAGTAGAAATAGCAGCATGAAAAGAAGAAAAGCAGATGGAGGAACAAGAAGAGGAAAAGTAATGGAGGTAGTGTATTATGGGGCTCTGTAGCCGAATGGTAAGTGCGCTTCACCTGCGGTAGCTTGCGGCTCGCGGGTGCGGCATTTGAAGCTGCGCAGATTCTAGAGTTGCATCCTTGAGCAAGGTGCTTTACTCACACTGCTTCTCCCCACCCAGGAGTAAAACGGGTTCCTCTGAGGGCTGAGTTGGAAGATTGTGAGCGATAACTTTTCCGCATTCATCCGCAGCCTGGTTGCATGCTCCCCAAGGAAATGAGGCAGTGTTGGGGTGATACAAACAGGTAGCCCGATGACCAGGGGTTAAATGTGTGCGGTTTGAGCATCCATCAATAGACGAAAAAGTCGCAATTTAAAAAAGAGCTCCTTTACCTGGTGTGACCCAGTTGGGCAGTGTTGCTGGTAGAAGTAGTTGTTGGGGGTGGGTGGATGGGGAACCAGGGCTCATGTTAATGAAAGGTTGTCAGGAGTTGGGCAGTGTTGCTGGTAGCAGTAGTTGTTGGGGGTGGGTGGATGGGGGGGGGATGGGTGGGGAACCAGGGCTCATGTTAATGAAAGGTTGTCAGGAGTTGGGCAGTGTTGCAGACCTGTTTACCCTTCCGCAATTTGCGGAAATCTTCTGATTTTGAGTCCGAGTCTCCGCTTTTATGGACGATCTTCCGGCCGATATTTCGGTGAAAAAATCGAAATCTTCCTCTTGAAGATCAAAACCTTCCGCATTTTTCTGGCTATTTATCAAATCTTCCTCATAAGGGTTTTTGGGGGTAAACAGGTCTGGTGTTGCTGGTAGCAGTAGTTGTTGGGGGTGGGTGGATGGGTGGGTGGGGAACCAGGGCTCATGTTAATGAAAGGTTGTCAGGAGTTGGGCAGTGTTGCTGGTAGCAGTAGTTGTTGGGGGTGGGTGGATGGGGGGGGGGGGGGGGGGGGGGATGGGTGGGGAACCAGGGCTCATGTTAATGAAAGGTTGTCAGGAGTTGGGCAGTGTTGCTGGTAGCAGTAGTTGTTGGGGGTGGGTGGATGGGGGGGGGGGGGGGGGGGGGGTGGATGGGTGGTGAACCAGGGCTCATGTTAATGAAAGGTTGTCAGGAGTTGGGCAGTGTTGCTGGTAGCAGTAGTTGTTGGGGGTGGGTGGGTGGGGGGGGGGGGGGTGGATTGGTGGTGAACCAGGGCTCATGTTAATGAAAGGTTGTCAGGAGTTGGGCAGTGTTGCTGGTAGCAGTAGTTGTTGGGGGTGGGTGGATGGGGGGGGGGGAGGGGGGGGGGGGAGGGGGGGGGAACCAGGGCTCATGTTAATGAAAGGTTGTCAGGAGTTGGGCAGTGTTGCTGGTAGAAGTAGTTGTTGGGGGTGGGTGGATGGGTGGGGAACCAGGGCTCATGTTAATGAAAGGTTCTGTCAGGAGTTGGACAGTGTTGCTGGTAGCAGTAGTTGTTGTTGGGGGGGGGGGGGGGGGGGGGGGGGGTTGTGGATGGGTGGGGAACCAGGGCTCATGTTAATGAAAGGTTCTGTCAGGAGTTGGGCAGTGTTGCTGGTAGAAGTAGTTGTTGGGGGTGGATGGGTGGGGAACCAGGGCTCATGTTAATGAAAGGTTGTCAGGAGTTGGGCAGTGTTGCTGGTAGCAGTAGTTGTTGGGGGTGGGTGGATGGGGGGGGGGGGGGGGGGGGAACCAGGGCTCATGTTAGTGAAAGGTTGTCAGGAGTTGGGCAGTGTTGCTGGTAGCAGTAGTTGTTGGGGGGGGGTGGATGGGGGGGGGGGGAACCAGGGCTCATGTTAGTGAAAGGTTGTCAGGAGTTGGGCAGTGTTGCTGGTAGCAGTAGTTGTTGGGGGTGGATGGGTGGGGAACCAGGGCTCATGTTAATGGAAGGTTCTGTCAGGAGTTGGCCAGTGTTGCTGGTAGCAGTAGTTGTTGGGGATGGGTGGGGAAGCAGGGCTCATGTTAATGAAAGGTTCTGTCAGGAGTTGGAAAATTCAATTTTTGCTTGTAACACAAGACCCTAGCTTGTAGGTAGCATTTTGAGAGGAGAGGGTTCTGCATTGAACTGAAGGTAGAGCTTGCTTGATAAGTTGATTGCTTTGCTTTCTGCCTGGTTGGCTGGTTCATTATGGCTGAGTGGGCCGGAGGGAGGGGGGAGACACTTAGAAATGTCTAGTGTTAGCTTCATCTGACCTGTCAGACTCAGCCTTTATAGAAGATTAGTCCATTGTCAGGGTTCCGATCTTATCCAGCGGCCTCTGCTTGGCTGCTTTTGCTTGTGGCTGTAGCGGCTTTTGAAGCTGCACAGATTCTGGAGTTGCATCCTCCGGCAAGGTGCTTGACTCGCATTGCTCCTCCCCACATAAGAGTAAAACTGGGTACCTGTGAGGGCATTGAGGGCATGCTGTAGGGCAGTTAAGGGTAGCCGCGGGTCGACAAAACAGTTACGATATCAATTTTTGGCTACTTTGAGAATTTGGTATAGTCAGCTCATATGAACACTGCTTTTCACATTGAGACCCCTGAGATGGCTTAGAAACTTATAAAAACCACTAGAAAACAGACTTTTGCTCACCCACCCTTCAAGAATTTACTTCGTTGCAGCTGAAAATGGTGTCGTTTTCAGTGAAAATTTGCCGTGTTTCACCTCACGCTGCCCGCTCGGCGCCATATTTGTTTACAGCATGTAAGATATCGTTCGAAAGCGAGATCTCGCACCTTACAGGCTGACACGATTGTATTCCAAAAATAGAAAAAAGGCAGCTCTGCTGATTAATATTCATGAGGCACCCATCAGGCGTGTCTAACCAATCATCAACCTCGTCTTGGTTTTCTGACAGAATCCTTAAAGCAGCACTTCTCTGTGCTCATTCAGTTGCTATGGTAATTTGGAGCTCTGCATTCCCAGTATTCCTGCTCTGATGTAGGCTATGATGTCATGTCTGTGTTGGCAGATGAAATTTGAGAGACTCTGCAGCAACACAGTACGTATGGATTGCCGTGCTTGTCGCCATTGTGTTGCTTGCATCCAAATGCCCCCTGGTTGTGGAGCAGTTGTCTTCAAAACATACTCAAATATATTTATTTTGGAAAGATGAAATTTGGTAAAATTAGGGATCTCATGGTTTTGGTTCAAGTATAGTGGGCACTTCTGAGGTTCATGTAATTTTTTTCCTTGAAGATACTTATGCTTTATAAGAATGCCACTAATAAGTTAAAATTTTTTGGGGGGTAACAATTCTTGATCCACACTCCAGGTGAGTAAATTACACGAGGACATTTTATTAAATTGTGATATAAGAGTTCTTCAGATAGACACAGGTAAACAAATTGTTTGGGTTTGTTTTCTTTGCTTCATTCTTGTTATTAATGTTACAAAAATACAGCAGTGTTTACAAGCGAATGGATCTGAATTGATCCCTTGAAAAGATGGATGAGATATGTTGAAGGCACTGATGATGCACTTTTCACCATGTTGAATGAACCACATCCTTGAAATATTTCATCCTGTGCTTTGTGACCCAGGAGTGACGACTGTGTATGACCTAACATGGCAACAAAAAAAATTGGTGTAAACCTTATACTGCTAGGCTGCATCTGTTTTTTCCATTCTTGCTGTCTCTGGGTTGGTTCTGTCTGTGCTGGTGGCTGATAGACCCTTAAACTCACTCCATTCATCCATTTATCCATCCATCCATCCATCCATCCATCATTCCATCCATCCATCCATCCTGTCTATGCTAGGCTTTGGTGACCAGAGGTGCATTGCCAAGACAATAGATAATGTTAGTCAAAGGGAGTTAAAAAGGTGTACGTTTCCAGCCTTTTATCAAAGTGATTGCTGTAATTACACAGGACTGTATCAAAGTGATT
>JAWQFJ010030560.1:0-77937 GCA_034096865.1 Theodoxus fluviatilis | reverse complement strand
TTCGGAAAACTTTTTCTCGTCAAAAGAATGCTTGATTTTCCAATCCAAGTTTTTTAAGCCGAATTTGCTAATCGAGTCTTCTGAATCGTAAAAATATAAGACAAAGCTAGAGTTGAACTTTGACTCGTCGACAATCGCAGTCAAACCATCGTCCGAAATATCTCCGCCTTGAACCAGCGCGAAATGCCTAAAATATTCGGAATCCCTTTTGATTGTGTCGACGATGAGGATCGTCTTGAACTGATAGTATATGACGGCGCTTTTGAAATTTGCGCTAAGCCAATTTGAAGCGTCTGTGGAAAGAAAATTTTTGTCGGTAATAACGTTTGTTTTTTCAACGTAGTCTTTGGAAGACGAGCATCCCCCAATAACAAATATCAAAAGAAACAAAGCAATAAATTTGTGCATGTAATCGGATTATTTTGTTGCCTAAAATTTGCGAAGAAAAAGTGACTATGGAGAAAAGCGAAGGCTAAGTCTATACCGTATCACGCAAGAACAAATCTAATAAATTTAAAGATATTACGACTCGATAACGCCGATTAAAGGGTTGAGTTCATTTAAAAAAGCTTGTGGATTGTACGCGTTGAATAAGCCAAAATATTCCTATATTTATCCAAAATCATTTTAGAAATTTATTGAATTGTTTTAACCAACTTAACTCACTGATATTATAATTATTAAATGCGTTTTTACGGAATTATTTTGAAACCCTGCCATCTATTCCCAAAATTCTCGTTCCTTATAAAATCCACCAGAAATCTCATCCACATTGAAACATGAATATGATTAATAAAAACGCGGAGCCTTCGGATTTTTTTGCGCGACATATTGGCATTAATTCTCAAGAAGCGAACGAAATGATGAAAAGCGTTGGCGTCAAAAACCTCGACGAACTTATCGAGCAAACCATCCCCGCCAATATTCGCCTATCCGATAAATTAAATTTGCCGAAAGCCTTAGACGAAGAAGAATTGTCTCGCAAAATGCGAGAGCTTGCGACGAAGAATAGTCAATTCAAAAACTATATCGGTTTTGGTTTTCATGAAACCAAAGTCCCGGCGGTTATTTTGAGGTGCATCCTTTCAAATCCCGGCTGGTACACGGCATACACGCCTTACCAAGCCGAGATTAGCCAAGGGCGTTTAGAGGCGTTGCTGAATTTCCAAACCATGGTCGCCGATTTGAGCGGCATGGAAATGGCGAACGCATCTCTGTTGGACGAAGCGACCGCATGCGCGGAAGCTATGACGATGATGCATCGGCTTTCCGCAAAGAAAAAGAAAAACGCCAACGCAATTTTTGTGGACGAGAACGTTTTTGAAACCACGCTTAACGTAATCCGCACGCGCGCGGAAAAATTAGGTATTGAAGTCATTGTTGGTGATTGGAAAAAATTCTCCGCGAACGAAGCGGTTTTTGGAGCGATTGTTCAAAATCCGAATAAGCTGGGCGTGGTTGCCGACTTCAGCGAATTTTTCGCATCCCTAAAGACGCAAAATATCATGAGCGGCGTCGCGGCAGATTTGCTATCGTTAGCTTTAGTCAAATCTCCGGGGGAACAAGGCGCGGATTTATGTTTTGGAAATAGTCAAAGATTTGGCGTGCCCATGGGATTTGGCGGCCCCCACGCCGCATTTTTGGCGGGAAACACGCAACACGCGCGAGACATGCCCGGCAGGAGTATCGGTGTGTCGGTGGATATGCGCGGCGATAAAGCTTATCGAATGTCGCTGCAAACTCGCGAGCAACATATTAGAAAGTCAAAGGCGACGTCTAATATATGCACGGCGCAGGCATTACTCGCAATTATGGCGGGAATGTACGCTTGTTATCACGGACCCAAAGGACTGAAAAAAATCGCGGCAGATATTCATTTGAAAACGGCGGCGCTCGCAAAGTTTCTGAAAGCCGCTAATTTCAAACTCGCCGAAGAAAATAACTTTTTTGATACGCTCGCCCTCGAAGTCGACGAATCGCAGAAAGCCTCGATAAAAGCGAAAGCCGAAGCGAAAGGCATTAACCTCAATTACTTCTACAAAGGTAAAATCTTGCTCAGCCTTCATGAAAATATGACGGGGCATGACTTTAAAGAACTAGCGGAAATATTTGCAGGTGGCGGCGAAAATATTTTCTTAGCCGATAAACCCACGCTAGAGCAAAGCCTTCATCGCCAATCCGATTATCTGCAGCATCCTGTGTTCAATTCTTACCACACGGAAACGGAAATGATGCGCTATATCCGTCAGCTTGAAATGAAGGATCTCACGCTTTGCAACGCGATGATCCCGCTTGGTTCGTGCACGATGAAGCTGAATTCGGCGAGTTCTATGTTGCCAATCACCGATACCGCTTTTTCAAACCAACATCCTTTTGCGCCCGCCGAACAAACGATGGGCTATCACGAAATGATTGCCGCTTTAGACGAATATCTTTGCGAGATTACGGGATTTGCTAAAATCAGCTTTCAACCAAATTCAGGTGCGCAAGGCGAATATTGTGGGCTGCTGACAATTCGCAACTATCTGCAAGCCAACGGCGGCGAAAATCGCGATATTGTCTTAATCCCCAATTCGGCGCACGGAACAAATCCGGCGAGCGCCGCCTTAGCGGGTATGAAGATTATTCCGGTGGAGTGCGATTCGCTTGGCAATATGGATATGGACGACTTCAACAATAAGCTGGAACAAGCCGGCGAAAATTTGGCGGGGTTGATGATTACCTATCCTTCGACGCACGGCGTTTTTGAAGAAAACGTGAGCGAAATTTGCGAAGCCGTTCACGCCAAAGGCGGCTTGGTTTATATGGTTGGCGCCAATATGAACGCGCAAGTTGGTTTGACAAGTCCGGGAAAAATCGGAGCGGACGTATGCCACTTAAACCTTCACAAAACCTTTAGTATTCCCCATGGCGGGGGCGGACCCGGCATGGGACCCATCGGCGTAACCAAAGCGCTTGCGCCTTATCTTCCCGATCATATCATTGTCGACGGCAAATTTAATCCCGAAAGTCGCGGCGCCGTTTCTTCGACCCATTACGGCAGCGGGAATATATTACTGATTAGCTACGCTTATATCCTCATGCTCGGCGAAGAAGGCTTGAGCTTATCCACCTCTTACGCAATATTGAGTGCAAACTATATCAAATCCCGCTTGGAGAAATATTATCCGGTCGTGTACACCGGAAAAAAGGGCAGGGTCGCCCATGAATTGATTTTGGATATTCGCCAATGGAAAGAAAGTGCGGGTATTGAAGCGGTCGATATTGCCAAAAGGTTGATGGATTACTCTTTTCACGCGCCGACTTTGTCTTTTCCGATTGCCAACACTTTGATGATTGAACCCACCGAAAGCGAGTCCAAATATGAGATTGACCGCTTCTGCAACGCTATGATTTCCATCCACGCGGAAATTCAAAAGATTATCGAAGGCAAATCCGATAAAGCGAATAACCCCTTGAAAAACTCTCCGCACTCTTTGCGCGTCGCCACTGAAGACCAATGGGATTATCCCTACAGCCGCAAAGAGGCTTTATATCCTCAAAAAGATTTGGAAACGCGCAAGTTCTGGCCGTCGATTTCAAGAATAAACGACGTTTACGGCGATCGAAATCTGTTCTGCGTTTGCCCGCCGATGGAATCCTACAATGACTGAAATACTTTCTCCGGCGGGAAATTTTCAAAAGCTGAAAACCGCGATTTATTACGGAGCCGACGCCGTTTATCTTGCCGGTCAAAATTATAGCTTGCGAAGCGGCGCGGATAATTTTTCGTTAGACGATATCCGCGAAGCAACCAGTTACGCCCATCAGCGCGGCGTTAGTGTATACGTCGCCGTCAACGCTTTTTTTCACGACGAAGATTTTGCGGGTTTCGATGACTATCTAGCATTGTTGGAGGAGGCGGAGATTGACGCGCTGATTTGCTCGGACGCCGGAGCCGCCTCGAGGATATTGAATAAATGCCGCGTCCCAATCCACGTTTCCACCCAAGCCAGCGTCATCAATAGTTACGCCGCTAAATTTTGGGCGGAATTAGGAGTGAAGCGCATAGTGCTTGGACGCGAAACCTCTTTAGATCAAGCCAAATCGATTAAGGACGCCGCGCAGGTCGAAGTTGAAACTTTTATTCATGGAGCCATGTGCATGTCCTATTCTGGGCATTGCGTCATTTCAAATTACACTGCGGGTCGAGACAGCAACCGCGGCGGATGTATTCAAAGCTGCCGGCATCAATACAAATTGCAAGCGGAAGATTCGGAATTAGACGCGCATTTCATGAGTTCAAAAGATTTGAACGGCTCGCGCCTTTTGGCAAAGGCTTTGGAAAACGAAATCGACTCTTTAAAAATCGAAGGGCGCATGAAAAGCCTGCTTTACGTCGCTTCAACGACCCGCGCTTACTCGAACTTGCTCCAATCCGCGCGCGATAAAAACGACGCGTCTCTCGCATACTGGCAAGACGAATTGAGCAAGCTGCCTTACAGGGATTATACCGAAGGTTCTTTAGAGAACGCCGCCGACGCCTCATCCATCTATTCCGGAAACCGAGAAGAAATTTGGAACTACCGCCTCGCCGGACAAGTTATCCACAAGGATAAAGAGCAAATTTATTTTCAAGCGTTCAATAAAACCGAAGCCGACGAAACGCTTGAATTCATTGCTAAAGACGATAAAACTTTCGCCAGTAAGCCTTCCGAAATTTTTGATACGAGAAGCAAAAAACTGGAATTCATCCGCTCCAATCAAATCGTTCGTTTTGAAAGCGATTTGCCGCTCGAAGAGAATATGGTTGCCCGTATTGGCATTCGCAAAGACTCCGAAATCGCTTGAAGAATTTAATTAGGCAAAAAAACTCTCCAAGCCCTCAAAAAAGAAAATTCCCATATTCTTCGCTTCTGCATTAGTCGCCTAAAATATATCTATTAACTTCGCATACCTTTTAGTTCTGTTCATGAATTACGTTCTATCCTTGTTTTTTAACTCTTTCGATCAACAAAGCCTACCTAAATACATCAATGAATTTTTGTTGCATCCGAGGGAATATTCCAAACAAGGCAAATGGGATTGGAACGAAATGATTGGCTATGCGCAAAGTTTACGCGCGCGAGGCGCTTATTTAGCGCTCAACTTTGACCAACTTTATGACGACGAGCAGTTAAAACATATCATGAAAGCGCTTCACTCGCTGCCGAAAAATTTATTTGATTCAATTCGCGCTTTGGATTTGGGACTTGCGCAATCCGTCTTTGAGAATTTGGAGCATTACGGAATCGAACTCAATCTAGAGCGAAACTCCCATAATCTGGATAACTTGCTGCTGCTTGCCAAAAAGTTTGCGCCGAGACTTAGGAAGGTCTCGCTTTCCAACGAGCTGCCTTTTAGCAGCATGATCGAGTATCAAGACGTTATCCCCGTGCAGGTTGAAGCGCTGGCAGCCGGAAGGCTTGAAATATTCTACACGCCCCGCCCATTGCTCAAAAACGCTTTTCAAAGCCAAAACTCTTGGTTCGAAGCCCGATTATTCAGCAATGAAAGACCTTCCTCGCTCAACCACCATTACATTGAAACCGCTTCTGCGGGCGTGATGTTTTACGAAAAAGATTTGTTTATTTTGGACGCCGTCCAAGAATACGCCGCAAATAATCCAAACGCCAAATTTCCTTGCTTGCGGTTAGATTTGTACGCGGAATCGCAGATAGACTGTCTGCGACAAGCTAAAAATGAGACTGAGCTTGCCGAACTTTTGGAAAAGAATTGGGGCAAGAAAACGACGAAGGGCTTCTTCAAAGTCAACAAAACCCATACCCAGATTAAACTGCTCAAAAACCAGAAAATCAAAGGAGAAGCCAAAAGAGTGGGAGAAATCTTGGAATATTACAAACCGGAGCAGCTATTAATTCGCGTCGAGAAAGAATTTGATGCGAAAGCCAAACTGCACATCATGAACCCTCACGGACAGAAGATCGAGTATCAATTTGAATTGGTGGATGGAAATAAAATCCAAACCGATAAAATCTCGGCAGGCGTCTACTTCTGCAAATGGGCAAAAAATGCCTTCATCGGCAGCATCCTACTCGAAGAATAGGCTTTCATTTGAAGCTGTTTGTGACTAAACCCAATCGGTTTATAAAAGCGCTAGTCTGTGGATAGAGCGCTAATCACTGACCACTAACCACTAATTCTCAATTATCCATTATTTAGAGTGATGCCTTTTAGTTTTTGGAGGGCGGTTTTTTGAGCGAGTTTTATAAAATCAAGCGCGAAGTTATTGTTTTTGTCTTCGAAGCGCATCGCTGCGTAAAGCGTTTCTTTGATTCCTTTCTTTCCCATGCGCAGCATTTTGAGCGGCGAATTTGTCGTAAACTCTTCCATCGCCCAGACGGGCAAACAGCAAACGCCTTTTCCGCTCGAAGCGAGTTCGACGATCATCATCGTTAGTTCCGCCGTTCGCACTCGCACCGGAGTAATTCCAGCCGGCGTCATAAAGTATTTAAACACGCACAGCCTTTCTTCCACGACCGGATAAGTTATGATGGTTTCTTTGCGTAGATCTTCGGGAGTAATAATTTTTTTTTGCGCGAGCGGGCTTTTTAAAGAAACGCCGATCTGCATCTCGTATTCAAAAAGCGGGTAATAATCGACCGCGAATAGAGGATTGGGGTCGCCGGTAATCACCATATCCAGCTCTTTAGTCAGCAACTTGGGCAGAGGCAGAAAATTAAATTCCGCGGACAGGTCGACGTCGACGTCCGGCCATTGTTGGCGAAATTCGCTGATGGTGGGGAGCAGCCACTGATAACAACTGTGGCACTCTAAAGCGATATTAAAATGGGACTGATTTTTATTGGCGGTTGCCAGCAATTTGCGGCTCGCTTCCTGAGTCAAAGGCAGGACTTGCTCGGCAAGGTTAAGCAAGATTTCTCCACTCGGCGTAAACTGGATGGGTTTGGTTTTTCTTTTGAAAAAAACGCAGCCATAATAATCCTCTAATTCTTTGATTTGATGAGACAACCCCGAGAGGGTAATGTTGAGGATTTTGGCGGCGTCGCTAAGAGAGTTTGTTTCTTTAATGCTCGCCAAAGAAATTAGATGTTTTAGCTCAAGCACAGAAATTAATGGAGAATTGAGAATTGATAATGAATAATTGAGAATGGGTCATTGATTGTTAATTAGTCGCTTTGGATGTTTTGATAATTGAAACCAACAACTTAATTAACTCCTGTATTTAAGGTTGAATCGATTCATAACTACTCCAGTTAAGATATTCAGATTGATGAAGAAGCTCGAGCAAATAGTCGGTTTCATTTGCTTCTTTGAGCGCCACACTCAACTTGTTAATAAAATCCGCTTTGCTTTGAGCGTGTTCCGCTTCTCGAATCAGATCGCCAATTGCCGTTCCGCATCGTAATATCTGTTTTGATAAAATATATTCCTTTTTTTCGCGCTGTAGAAATTTCGCTAAATTGACTATCCTTAACGCAAAAAGAAAGGACTTATATCGAAAAATATTTGGCTTTTCTTTTTCCATTCTGAATTCTCCATTACCTCACCCCATTCTCAATTAATTATATCCACAGAATACGCAGAATATTTTTTGCGATTATTTGTTTACATCAGGTTAACATTAAGGACAATTTTTTTTGATAATTCACAAATCCAAAATCAAAAATCAAAAATTATCAATTCTCCGTTCTCAATTTATTATTAAGTTTTTGGTAAATCTCGCGGATAATCGAAAGCTGATTCAAAGAATAGAGGTGAAAATCCATGACGCCAAAATTTTTCAAATCTTCAATTTGCTCGGCGGCATATTCGACGCCCCACTTGTGCATGGACGCGTTGTCGTCGGTGTATTTTTCACAAACCGACAATACTTTTTTGGGAACGCAAGCGCCGCAAAGCTCGGCGATTTTTAGCAGTTGCCTCGAATTGATAATCGGAAATATGCCCGGGATAATTTTTCCCGAGTAGCCTCTTTTGCGCATCTTTTCGTAATACTCGTAAAAAAAAGCATTATCCAAAAAAAGCTGCGTAATGATTCCAACCGTCCCCAAAGAAGCCTTATGAAACTGGCGTTCAAAATCATCTTCCTTGGATGGATTTTGAAAGTGCCCTTCGGGATAGCCTGCGACGTATACGCGAAACTCTTTGAAGCTATCACCGATGAACGCGGTTAATTCGGAGGCATATTTAAAGCCGGAATCCAAAGGCGCGTTTTGGGGCGCGTCTTTGGGTTGATCGCCGCGCAAGGCGAGTATATTCCGCAGACCCATTTTAAGGTATGCGCGAAGTTTATCGGCGATATACTCTTGGTCGGCATTGATGCAGGTCATATGCAAGACGCATTCAACGCCCAGCGAGTTTTGGACAAAATCGCACAACTCATAATTGACGTTGTTGTTCGTTCCGCCAGCGCCGCAAGTTACGCTGATAAATTCGGGGGAAAGGCTTTTGATCTCGGCTAAACGCTCTTTTAAAAGCGTCAAGCCGTCCTCGGTTTTGGGAGGGAAAAGCTCCCACGAAAATTTGACTTTTTCCATCAGGTCTTTAGCGCATCGCTTTGGCGGCTTCAACCATATTGATCAACGCCGCTTTGGTTTCGTCCCAACCGCGAGTTTTTAATCCGCAGTCCGGGTTGACCCAAAGTTGCACGGGAGGAATCAATTTTGATGCTTTTTGCAGCAAGTTGATCATCTCGTCTTTGCTTGGCACACGCGGCGAGTGGATATCGTAAACGCCTGGACCAATATCGTTTGGATATTTGAAAGTTTGGAAGGCGTCCAACAAATCCATTTGCGATCTCGACGTTTCGATGCTGATTACGTCCGCGTCCAAAGCGCTGATTGCCGGCATGATTTCGTTAAACTCGGCATAGCACATGTGGGTGTGGATTTGCGTTGTGTCTTCGACGTCGCAAGTCGCCAAGCGGAAAGATTCGCAAGCCCACTTGAGATAGGCTTCCCAATTTTTTTTCGCCAAGGGCAAGCCCTCGCGCAAAGCGGGTTCGTCCACTTGGATGACGTTAATGCCGGCTTTTTCCAAATCTTTGACTTCTTGCAACAACGACAAAGCGATCTGCTTGCAAGTCACCTCTCTGGGTTGGTCGTCACGCACAAAAGACCATTGAAGAATCGTGACCGGACCGGTCAACATGCCTTTCATTTTCTTCTTGGTTTGATTTTGCGCGTAGCTGCTCCATTTGACCGTCATTGCGTGGGGGCGGCTGACGTCGCCATAGATGATTGGCGGCTTTACGCAGCGCGAGCCATAACTTTGCACCCAAGCATTTGCCGTAAAAGCGAAACCTTTCAAATGCTCGCCGAAATATTCGACCATATCGTTTCTTTCCGGCTCGCCGTGCACAAATACGTCGATTCCGATTTCTTCCTGAACTTTAACGCAGAGTTGAATTTCGCTCTCCATTTTTTTGTTGTATTCCGCTTCGCTCAACAAGCCTTTTTTGAACTCTTGGCGCGCTTTGCGGATTTCGGGGGTTTGCGGAAAGGAACCGATTGTGGTGGTTGGATAAGCCGGAAGATTGAACAAATCTTGCTGCGCTTTTTTTCTGATCGGAAACGCGCTTTTGCGCTTCATCAAATCGGCGGAAATTTTCGCGTAAGCCTGCTTGACTTGAGAATCGTGGATCAAAGTCGAATTCTTGCGATTTTCAATCGCCTTTTGATTCTGGTTCAGGAAATCGGAAAATTCGCCTTTATTTCCGTTCAACGCGGCTTTTACGCACTGGATTTCTTTTAATTTTTGCTTAGCGAAAGACAGCCAGTTTTTGATTTGAGCGTCCAATTTCTTTTCGCTATCGAGATCCACCGGACTATGCATTAATGAACAAGAAGCCGAAACGTAAAGTCTGTCGCCCAGTTTGCTTGCAGTCTCGCTTAAAGAGTTGATGATGGAGTTCAGATCGGCTTTCCAGATATTTCTGCCTTCGATTACGCCGGCTGAAAGAGATTTGTTTGACGGCAAACTCGCCAATACATTGCTTGTTTGGTCTTTGCCTCGAAAAAGGTCGAAATGAAAAATGTCAAAAGGAAGGGCGTAGAGTTTTTTTAGATCGTAATTCACCTCGCCAAAATAGGTGGCGAGCATCGATTTGACGCCTTGGAAATCAAAGTCTTTGTAAAAATTTTCGAAAGCGCTCTGCCATTCTGCGGGAAGTTCCAAAACCAAAGCGGATTCGTCAAACTGAATGAGTTCGACGCCGGCTTGCTTCAATTTAGAAACCAATTCTCGATAAACGGGCTTTAATTTTGGCAGCAATTGCAATCTGTCCTTTAGGTTGCCTCGTTCTTTGCCTAGCCACAAATAAGTAACGGCGCCAGGGATCACGTATTTGACTTTGCCGTGCTTTCCCGCTTCTTTTGCCATGGCGACAAGGCTGTCCGCTTGCAAATTAAATTCGGTATTTTCAGAAAACTCAGGCACGATGTAGTGGTAATTGGTGTCGTACCATTTCGTCATTTCACAGGCCGTTGTTTCATCGCCTTTGGGAGCACGACCGCGAGCCATGCGGAACATGAGATTCAAATCGCGCATTTGATCTTTACCGTATCTTTCGGGGATGACGCCCAAAGCGACGGAGAAGTCCAAAATCTGGTCGTAATAGCTAAAATCGCCTGCAGTTATGTAATCTAAAGCATATTGAACTTGCAAAGCCCAATTTTCGTTGCGGATACGCGCCGCTTCATTCACCAACGCGTTTTCGTCGATCTTCTTTGCCCAGTAAGCCTCGACCGCCTTTTTTAATTCTCTGTTCACCCCTATTCTGGGAAATCCTAAAATGTGTGATTTAATCATGTTTTGTCTGCTAAAGCGTTAAAATTTGTATTTGATTAAAAAGTTACGTAGTTATCGAGGCGTTTGAAAACAATAACATATTGATATTACAGGCATTTAAGAATCAGGCTTACAAAAGAAGTCCAATTTAAATTAGCAAGTGATTTCAACGAGCTATTGATATGCGCGTCTCAATAAGCACAAATCAAACTGTACAATAATTTAACTTTACCACAAATCAATCACAAATAATTCAATTTAAAGTTGATTTTTTTTCAACAGAACTAAAGTTAATTTGCAGAGCCTTCAAGATAATCATTTTCTAAAATTCATTTTTGCCGATATTCGAATAAATGACTATTGATGTTTCATTATTACTTCATGAACTTAATATTATCGAATTATGATGATTAAGCTTTTTACGAATCTTCTGCGCGGCTACAAGCTTATTATCACTTTTTCTTTATTGGCATTTGGATTATTTAGTCCCGGATTTCTCAAAACTTGGGAACTACAAAACCCAAGGGATATGGGAGTTTTAGCTGCGGAGCCTTTTTAATATTGGAGTTTTTAATTCCGGCTTCGGGATATTTGCTGACTCAGCAGTTTGATAAAGCATTACTTATAGGCGGCCCGCGATATTATTTCCTCTCGGAAACATATAGACATACCGATGATCCAAATTATCAGGAAGACGTCAACGACACGTTTGAAGAGTTGAGCGCAAGCTGATCTAGAAGCGGAGAAGCCGAGCTTCATCTATTGTACAACAAAGCGACTTTTGAAGCCGAAATCAACGGCACTGTGAACCTTAATCTTGGATTATTGAGCGTTTATGATTTTAACGCGCATTCTTGCCAGTCCAATACGAACACCTATTATCGTCTTACCGATCCTATAAATATATTCCACCTTTATGATAAGTGGTATTTTTGGACATACCTCTTTGTTGTGGTGGCTGTGCCGAATAGCCAGAACGACAACAATGTTTTTCATCTGGGCGATGGTTTGAAAAAGTCCGATTTGGATAGATATTACGGTATGCATTATACAGTGGGAATTGGCGAGGAGACTGCGTTTCGCGGGGTGGTGCAAACTGCCTTGTACAATATGTATCAAGGCTGGGGACTCTCAAAAAGGCTAAGTCATCATTTTGGCGTGGTTACGGCCTCGGCTATTTTTGGAGTCGCTCATCAGGGTTCGGGTTTGCAAGCGACCGCACTAGGGGCTTTTGGTTTTGGTCTTTTGTTTGGTTACGTTTATCAAAGCGAGCCGGACGAATTTGATATTATCACACCCGCTGCGATGCATTTGTGGAACAATATGATGAACTCTTATTACACGCTAGACCAAAGTCGATTTATTGAAACCGACGCGCCGGTTAGTAAAGCTTCGATTACCATACTTCCGGTGAATTTAAAATTTTAGGTGTCCTTTTGAGGCTTCCTAATAATATTTTAATGAACTAAATAGGTTATAGATTTTGTTCAATATATGTAATAATAATTGATATTTTTCTTTAGGAAGCCATGCTCAGATTTGCTTCAAAATAAATAAATTAAGAACTTTCGCGAATATTCCGAAAAAAAGAATAACAATATTCCATTACTAACCTCACATAACAAAAATATTATATAGCCAACAGACATGATTAAAATTTTTGAGAATCCTTTGCGCGGTCATAAATTCATCTTCTTCTTTTCTTTACTAACATTTGGTTTATTAAGTTCCGGATTTTCGCAAAATTTGGGAACAACCAAACCTAAAGGGTACGGAAGTTTGAGCTGCGGCGCATTTTCTTTATTGGAGTTTTTTATTCCGGCTTCGGGATATTTATTGACCCAGCAGTTCGACAAGGCTTTAACTTTTGGGGGCACAAGATATTACTTTCTCTCGCAATTATCTAATAATATCAACGACCCGAATTATCAAAGCGAAGTCAACGACACTTTTGAACAAGTGAGCAAAGAAAGTTCCAGAAGCGGAGAAGAAGAACTGCATCTATTCTACAATAAATCAACTTTTGAAGGTAATTATAACGGTACAATTTACTTCAATCTTGGATTATTGAGCGTTTATGATTTTTACGCGCATTCTTGTGAAGCCAACACAAATACCTACTACCGCCTAACAGATCCCGTGAACATTTTTCACCTTTATGATAAATGGTATTTTTGGGCATATATTTCAGCTGTGGCGGTCCTCCTCAATAATGAGAGCGGCAAAACTATTTTTCATTTGGGCGATGGCTTGAAAAGATCAGACTTAAATAAATATTACGGCATGCATTATGTGGTGGGAATAGGCGAGGAGACTATGTTTCGCGGCGTGATACAAACTTCTTTATACAACCTTTATCAAGGCTGGGGACTGTCAAAAAGTCTAAGTCATCATATGGGCGTGTTCACCGCTTCAGCTATCTTTGGGGTGGCTCATCAAGGCGCGGGTTTACAAGCGACCGCTTTTGGAGCTTTTGCCCTTGGCCTTGTGTTTGGTTATGTTTATCAAAGCGAACCGGATGAATTTGATATTATCACACCCGCTGCGATGCATTCTTGGAATAATATGATGAGCACCTATTACATTTTAAACAAAAGCGATTTTATCGAAACGAAAGCTCCGGTAAATAAAGCCACAATTTCGTTGATTCCGGTGAATTTAAAATTTTAGGCTCCGATTCGATAATCTATATTGAGATATTAAAAAACCTCTTTCAAAAAAAGCGTTTTTGTGTTAAAAAGCATTTTTTAAATTTATAGATAATGAATTTATACCGTGAAGCCACAATTCTGAATTGACCCTGAAAATGAGTTGTTCAAGGACGTTCAAAGCCATGTCTAAAAAAATTCAATCCAAATTAATCTTTCTTTGTTTAGCCCTCCTTTTTTCACTCTTTCTAGCAAGTTGCGCCAATTCAAAAACTGATGAGGCAGATGATGAAAAAAATAATGTCGATGTTAGTTTTACTTTAACGCCGGGCGATTCGAGCGTCGATATTAAATGGAATCCGATTTCCGTTGGTTACACATATCAAATTGCAAGAACGACAAGTTCAAGTTGCGACGCTTTGACCGATACTTCTTGCCCGGGATATTCAAACTTTCAGGATAATACCGGTTCTTTTACAGATACGGGACTCACAAATTTTACGAGCTATTACTATAACATAGCCGCTGTCTCTGCCGGCGGCATTCAAAAAGGAACTGCGCAAAAAGCGACCCCGGTTCAAATTGAGTTTCCTACTGACATTAGCGTGGATGTCGACGACGGAACCGCAAAATTTACTTGGACTCCTAAAATGGCTTGAGTTATAGATTTTACCTTTCCAGCGATTCCACTTGCGACACGCGCATTGATGACCCCAGCGGAGATTTTAACCAATGCGCGAACGCAAAGCTAGTTGATGAAGCTTTTTCTCCTGAAATCGTCACCGGCTTACAAAACGGAATTCTTTATTACGCATGGGTCGAAGTTTATAATACGGCGAATAAATCGCTCAATAAAAATGCTCCTATCGAGTTTACGCCTAAGGTTTATGTTGTCGTCCCAACCGATTTCACTGCCGACGCCGGCGATTTAACGATTACCCTTTCTTGGACTCAAACCGCGAACCATATCTATAGCTTGTATCGTTCTACGGACGCAACATGCGACGTTTCGGCTGATTTTACTTCATGTTCTAATAACTATTTTAAAGATAATGTCGCTTCCGGTCATATAGACAGAGTTCCTCAAAACGACGTTGATTACTACTATCGATTAAAAGTTAATCATAAAAATACTATTGAATGGTCGCAGCAAGCTTCCGCTACGCCTACAACCTTGAATTTAGACGTTCCAAATGATTTTGACGCTATTCCCGACGTCGAAAAAATCACCTTAACATGGACCGCGAATTCGCTTTACGTTTACAGCCTTTATCGTTCAACGAATGGTAACTGTGATTTGGAAACAAGTACTGATTGCGACGCTCTTACCTTCATCCAAAATGTTAACTCCGGATACGTCGATAGCGGATTGCAAGGGAGTCAGCAGTATTTTTATTGGTTGCAGGCGAAACAAGGCGGTCGAGTGCAAATTGTCGGCGGTCCAATTACCGCGACTTCTAACAGGTAATTCTGCAATTGCCGATTGATTTTACCGCGACAAGCGGAGAAATGGAGGTGAGTTGGGTTGGACTGCGGCAACCGGTTTGAGCTATGATTTGCATAGAACTACGGAAGATGCGCCGACTTGCGACGTTTCAAATCTTTCAAATTGCGCTGATTATCTATTAATTAACACGGCAACGCCGGTTCATCTCGACGTCAATTCATTAACCGCAAATCAAACTTATTACTATTGGATTGAAGCTCGCAAAGGGACTTATAGAGAACTGAGCCAAACTTCAGTTTCGGCGACGCCCACTCCAATTGTAGTTGAAACTCCCACGGGGTTTTCGGCAACGCCAGGGCCTTTAAATATTCAGCTTTCTTGGACTGTGGCGACTGACGCCTCCTTGGATGTTGCCATTCATCGTTCTACCGATACAAATTGCGATACATTAGATTTTCCTAATTGTGCCGACTACAAACTCTTAAATCAAGATAATACCGCGGATAGTTATGTTGATACGGACGTGAATGTTGGCGTTGACTATTACTATTGGTTGGTTTTCAGCAAAAATGGGGTTCGGGAAATCACGGCTTCAGTGGTAGCAACTCCAAACCAAGCCACCGTTGTTCTGCCAATATTAACCGCGACAAGCGAAAATTTGAAAGTTACTATGGATTGGACGACGACTGCGGATCATACCTATGATATTCAGCGCTCTTCCATCGCGAGTTGCAATCCAAATAATCTAACGACTTGCTCCGGCGATTATAAAGCTCTTACCCAAGGCTCTCCTCCTTCGTTTAGCTTGACCCCGCCTTACGTGGATACGGATTTAACTTACGATGTGGATTATTACTACTGGATTCGAGCGACGCGTTTGAGCAATTCTCAAATGTCAAACGCTGGTGTAACAGCTAGAGCAAACTCAGTACCTCTCGTATTTCCAAGCGCGGGAGATTTTTACGCTCAGCAAACCGCCATTGACGAGATCAGCGTTTATTGGACTACAAATGCCGGGCAAACATATAATCTAATTCGTTCGCAAGATTCGTCGTGCGATACGTCCAACCCAAGTTCTTGCTCTGATAGCGCCTATCCCCAAAACGTCTCCAGCGGATATACATTCCAAGGTTTACTGAGCGGAAAAACTTACTATTTCTGGCTTGAAGTCGTTAAGGATACTTTTCAACAAATCCATGCCGATAGTACTTCAGACTTTGTCTCTCCGAATTTTGGAAACAATGGCGGAAATACGCCAACAACGTTGGTGATGCCCAGTAGTTTTACGGTTGCCTCTAATAGCTCTTTAAAGATGAAATTTACTTGGAGTCTTTCAAACGCTTTCTACAGCTATGGGGTAAGGATTTCCACCGACTCGACTTGCGAAGTCGTCAACGCGTTTAACGCTTGCGCCGACGGTGCCGAATTTTTCCCCATCGTTTCCGGCGACACTGAAACTTTAACTAATGCGGGCACCTATTATGTATGGCTTTTTGCGACTGACAGCAACGGAAATCGGAGTTTTATCGGCCCTGAATCAATTACGCTTTAATAAATTTATCTTATACCATTATTTGTCGGTTCCCCGACGGAACATATTCTGCACATAGACTCCCATCTGCATAATGAGCCTTTGGGTTTCAGAAACTATGAACACAAATTTAATCCGAGCGGAATTTAATATTTTGAGAGCGGGTTAACATTTTCTTTGTTTTATGCTTAGGTGCAAAATTAATTGGTTAGTCACTTCTAAATACTTGCGTTTTTATAATGTTAAATTTTTCAATACTCGCAAAACATGGAAATTAAAATGAGTCTAGCGCAGGCAATTGAAGCAAAAAAATTGCTGCTGGAAGAAACGGCGGTTAAAGTGGAGAAAATGGAATTGGAAAATTATTCCGAACTCGACCACGAAACATGCTTTAGCGTTTTTAAGGTCGAAAAAGAATGGTTTAAAGCGAATAAAGTTATCTTTGGCGAGGGCAAAAAATTAGCTCAAGACGATAAATTATTTTGCGCTTTGAAGTTCAATGCCGCTCCAAGAGAAAGCGACTCTGATATAAACAAGATGATTCAAAAGTTCTTCGAAATTAAAGAGGACACGCGGTTTTTCTTTTTTCGCATCGTCGAGGAAGAATATGTGTTTGTTTATTTTCTTTATCCTTTTACCTATAAAGAAAAGTTCTCCAAGCTAATGCCTACGACTAGAAGTTAGTCCTCTTCTTCCTCTTCTTCAGATAAGTCTTCCACTTTATTGATCTCAACCTCGACTGAGATAATTTCGTTACCTCGCATCTTTTTGATGTGAAATGTGAACTCCCCGTAAATAATTTTATCTCCGACTTTAGCCATCCTTTGCTGGACTTGCATGATTAACCCTTGCAAAGTTTCGTAATTCTCTCCGGCGTCAATATCCGATGAAGTTTCTTTATTAAAGAGGTGGATATCTATCCTGCCGGGCATCAACCAGCGATTTTTATCTAATTTGCGAATAACCTCCGAAGGTTTGTCCTTCTCGTCGTAGATTTCGCCGACGATTTCTTCAATCAAATCTTCCAAAGTCACAATTCCATAAATCCCGCCAAATTCGTCCACAATAACGGCAAATTGACTCTGCTCTTTTCGCAGGGAATGCATTGCCTGATGAATTTTTTGGGTTTCATAAAGGAAGAGAGGCTTAAAAGCAAAATCCTTAAGCGGTTGATCAAGCTGACCGTTGATGATATTGTGTAGCAACATCTTCAAATTTACGACGCCTGTAATATTGTCGATGATCTCGTGATAAATGGGTATTCTCGTAAATTTTTTTTCCAGCATGGGAGCAATGGCATCCCTTAAGAGGGTGTTTTCTTCGAGCGCAAAGACGGAAACTCTGGGAGTCATCACGGAAGAAATTGTTTTGTTGCTCATAACCATTACGTTTTCCACGAATTCCTTTTCGTATGGTTCGATATTCCCCTCTTTCGCTCCTCTGTGTAGAATTTTTAAGAATAACTCGTCTGTGAGTTGGCTTTTGTTTGTTTTGAATATTTTCGAAAAAAAGTTATTCAATAAGGCAAACAAAAAACAGATATGGTGCAGAATGAAGCTAATAACCCTTAGAAAAGGCGCGCCAAAAAGAGCAATTGGGACATTAAATTGGTAAGCCATATTTTTGGGAATAATCTCCCCAAAAATAATAACAAGCAGGGTTAGTACAAGCGTAAATACAAAAATCGAAAGTTCGGCGGGTAAATCATACATGCTCGCAAAGCTGATAGCGACCATAGTATTGTAGGCGCTCATCGCTATGTTGGTGAGGTTGTTGCCAATTAACAAAGCGCTGAGGATATGGAATTTATTTTTGTGTAGCTTCAATATGAGCTTAGCGGCACGAGTCTTTTTTTTCTCGATCACAAGAAGATCGATGTCGCCTAAAGAAAAAAAAGCGGTTTCAAGACCTGAAAAACATGCTGAGATGAAAATCAGCAAGATGATAATAGAAAATTCTGGGAACAATTTCTTATCTAATGATTATGTATCTTGAGTGTTTTTTGACTCGGGAATTCTATTGTCCTCCGTTTCATCTGGAGACGCTTCCACGATTATTCTTAAACAATTTGCGCATTCGCCGACATGCTCTGAAAGCAATTTGTTATAAGTTTGCGAAGGAAAAGTAAGCGAACATTGACTGCAATGATTGGTATTAACTTCCGCCACCGGCGGAATAACGCCTTTCTCCAATAACTTGTTATACTTATAGAGAAGTTTGGGTTTAATCTCTTTTCTGATAACTTCCATTTCTTGGCTGATTGACTTGACCTCCTTGTTAAACAGAGTGGATTTTTCTTCAAACTCTCCAGAATGAACTAGTCGTTCATTTTTCATTTTTTTCAAAGCGAGATTGATTTGCTCTAACTCTCCATTGAGTTCGTCCAATTTGTCGTTAATCGCGCCATAATGATCTTCCGAATATTTGATGAACTTTTTAATTGTTGCAATGCTCTCTTTTACTTTCATATAAACCTTATGTCCTTTAGGTTCGGAAAGTTGTTTTTCGCAATCCAACAATTTTTCCGTCTCCAAATCGATCGCCCTTTTATGTTCGGCGGCTTTTTTGGAAAGGATTTCAGCTTGTTTGGAAACTTCTCGAGAAAGTTTTTTTTCAGTTTCAATTTGTTTTTCTATTTCAACCAGCTTATCAGGTTTGTTTGAAACTAAGTTTTTAAGTTTATGCAGTTTGTTTTCGCATCTTCCAAGCGCTAGTAATTTTTGAGCTTGTTCTTTCATTTAGCGATAAATTATTTAAGAGTGGGGGATTTTAAGGAGACTCGAAACTTAAATTCGAGAAACCAAGTGGAAATTTGCCTAGAACCTATTCTGGGGATTGATTTCAAAAGAAATGAGGTTAGATTTTATTGAATGCGTGGGCCCACTTGGACTTGAACCAAGGACCTGCCGGTTATGAGCCGGATGCTCTGACCAACTGAGCTATAGACCCAAAAGACAGATACATTAAATTGAGTTTATTTAAAGTCAAGCTAAAATGAAAATTTTGGCGATTTCAGATCAAGTCGATTCAAAACTCTACAAGAATTTTAATAAGAGTTTTTTCCCCGGAGTAGATATTGTTATTTCCTGCGGCGATCTTCCCAAATATTATCTTGAATTTATCATCGACGCCATAGACGTTCACTGTTATTACGTGCATGGAAACCATGACAGAATATTGGGGGAAGACCCGCCAATGGGCTGGGTCAGTTTGGAAAATAAGATCATTAAACACGACGGAATTACGATGATGGGGCTTGGAGGTTCTAAAAAATATAATATGGAAAGCCCGTTCCAATATACCGATTTTGAAATGACTTTGAGGTATTGGAAAATGTATCCCCGCCTGTTTTTCCAAAACAAAATCGATATTTTTGTTTCTCACTCTCCCGCCCTTTACCTTGGCGATTTGCCAAATTCTCATGTACACCGAGGATTTAAGATATTTCGCAACATACTCGAAAAACATAATCCGGCTTTGCACCTTTATGGACATGCGCATTTAAATTACGGCGCCCCCAAGCGTTTTGAATACAAAGGCGTGAAAGGTCACAACGCCTATAAATATGTGATCATCGACATTTAGAATTGAGAATCTCAATTCTACATTGATTTCCGTGTCTTCTGCGGACAATCTTTCTGGACTTTGTGGACAATAGCTCGCGGTTTTTCAGACAATTTAAAAAAAATAATCTGCGCTAATCTTCGTAATCTGTGGATAGACCACTAATCAATAACTACTACCTTCCAATTATCCATTCAAAAGGGTTTGTTTTTTGCATTTTGATTCCAAACTTCCAATAAACGGAAAAAGAATCTTATGAATAACCTGAGCAAAAATTTACTAAATCCCGATATTTTACTGGCGTTAGCTATTATGAGCGTCATCGGCATCATGTTAATGCCGATGCCGGCTTTGCTGATGGACTTGCTCTTCGCCATTAATATCACTCTTGCTTTGCTTATTTTATTTGTTTCGCTCTACACGATCGAACCCCTCGATTTCTCGACTTTCCCCAGTATTTTACTTGTCACCACGCTTTTCCGCTTGGCGCTAAATATCGCGTCGACTCGTTTGATTTTGCTCGACGGCAACACAGGAGAATCCGCTGCGGGACATATCATCAAAGCTTTTGGAAATACCGTTGTTGGCGGTAATTATATGGTTGGTATCGTCGTCTTCTTAATCCTCGTTTTAATTAACTTCATAGTTATTACGAAAGGCGCGGGAAGAATCGCGGAAGTCGCGGCGCGTTTTGCTTTGGATGCGATGCCCGGCAAGCAGATGGCGGTCGACGCGGATTTAAATGCCGGCGTTCTTAGCGACTCTCAAGCTCAGGAAAGAAGAAAGAAAATACAAAGAGAAGCGGATTTTTACGGAGCAATGGACGGCGCAAGCAAATTTGTGCGAGGCGACGCGATTGCGGGTTTGATTATCACCTCCATCAATATCATCGGCGGATTGGCGATAGGCGTATTGGTCTACAATATGGATTTTAGCCGCGCCGCTTCAGCTTATACGATTTTAACGATCGGCGATGGTCTGATCGGACAAATTCCCGCTTTGATCATTTCAACGGCAGCAGGTATTACCGTTTCCAAGGCGGGGCGTGAAAATAAACTGGGTATCGATTTCCAAAATCAATTATTCGGCAACGTCAAAGCGATGGGACTTTCCGCCGTGACGATGTTCATGATTATGTTTATGGATGAAATGCCCAAAACGCCTTTTATGGTTCTGGGTTTAACATTCTCTTATTTGGCATGGAGAGCGATTCAATCTCGCAAAAAGAGCGAAGAAATGGAGGAGCTCACCAAACAATATGAAGAACAACAGGAAAAAACCGAGGACGTCAGCAGTCTATTGGGTCTGGACACCATAGCGCTGGAATTGGGGTATGGGCTTATTCCTTTGGTGGATCCCGATCAAAATGGAGAACTGCTCGAACGGGTGAAAGCGATTCGGCGGCAAACCGCTCTCGATTTCGGTTTTGTCGTACCTTCGGTTCATATCAAAGACAACTTGCAACTTGACGCCGGCTCTTACTGCATTTCTGTAAAAGGCATTGAAGTTGGAAGAGGCGAGCTCAAGATTAATCATTACTTGGCGATGGAAAGCGGCGAAGTTGAAGAAAAAATCTATGGCGAAGAAACGCTAGAACCGGCTTTTGGGCTTCCCGCAATTTGGATTACCGAGCAAGATAAAGAAATGGCGGAGCTTAACGGTTATACCGTGGTTGACGTTCCAACAGTCGTGGCGACGCATATTAGCGAAATCATTAAAAACTACTCGCATGAATTCCTCAGCCGTCAAGACGTGCAGAAAATGCTCGATAGAACCGCTGAAAAAGAGCCTAAACTCGTTGAAGACCTCACGCCCGGAACTCTTTCGCTTGGCGTTATCCAGCGCGTCTTGCAAAATCTTCTTAGAGAAAGCGTTTCCGTTAGGGATCGCAACACTATTTTTGAATGCCTCTGCGATCATGGAGCGCATAGCAAAGATCCGGATATATTAACCGAGTTTGTTCGCGAGGCGCTGGCGAAAAGCATCACACGTCAATATTTGAATGATGAACAAGAGCTGCCGATTATGATGCTTGATCCTCGTTTGGAGCTTGCGTTGGAAGGCTCGATCGAAACAACTCAACTTGGCTCGTATCTTGTATTAAAGCAAGAACACATGAACGAGTTGCATTCGCTCATTATGAATGCAGTCGAAAGATTTAGCGAGCTAGGCTATAATCCAGTTGTCGTCACAAGCTCTAAAGTTCGACGACACCTCAAGCGAGCCGTTGAAAGAGTCGCGCCAAACTTGGTGGTTCTTTCCAATAAAGAATTGACCGGCGGCTTAAAAATACTCAATTTAGGAATGATTCAGGAACTCAACCCTGAAGAAAACACAACAACTGAAATAGACTAATTAAGATGCAAGTAAAAAAATATACGGCTGACACCTTACAGGATGCGCTGCAGCAAGTTAAAAATGACTTGGGCGTAAAAGCTATTATTTTGAATACTCGAAAAATAAAAGTCGGCAGCGCATTTGGTTTATTTGGCAAAGAAATGATTGAGATTACGGCGTCCGATCAAACCTTGCCGAAAGAAATGTTGGCAAAATATAAAAAGCCTCATGAAAACAAAGGCGCGGCAGTTTCCGCAAATGATACGAATATTGTGGTCGACGACGATTTTGAAGCCACCGCTCCGCAAAAGAATTATTCTCAGTCTCCATCTATGGATCCCGATAAATTAATACGCCCTTTAAAAACCGAGATTAACGAAATTAAAAGCTCGTTAAGCGATATTTCAGAATTAAGCCGAAAGGAAGATAACAATCTGGCGCATATTCGAAGCGTTCAGCATGACTTAAACGAAATGAAGTCGATGCTTTTTTCCTTTATGGATCAAGGGCTTGACCTGCGTCTTAAAAACGTTCACCAAAATTTGGCGATTTTATACAAGCAACTCGTCGCGAATAATATAGAGCCTCGTTTTGCCAGTAAAATCATCGAAGAGTCCCAACGCAAAATTTCCCGCCGAAACATTGATAATTTTTCATACGTGAAACTCTATCTGGCGCGGATGTTTATGCAAGTGATTAAAACCATTGATTTTTCCTCGTATAAGGAGCGTCCTCTCATCATGAGTTTTATCGGTTCGACCGGCGTAGGAAAAACCACGACTCTGGCAAAAATCGCCTCGCAAGCTCGCATGGAGAATCCAAAATTGAATATCGCCTTAATCACGCTGGATACTTTCCGACTAGGAGCCGTCGAACAACTTAAAGAATACGCAAGAAAAATCAAAGTGAAATTCCGCGTGGCTCAGAGTTTAAAAGAATTTAATCAGTGCTTGAGAGACTTCAGCGATATGGACATGGTATTGATTGACACCCCCGGCGCTTCGCAACGGGATTCGGTGAAAATTGGAGAATTGGAACATTTGCTGGGAGACAAAAGCTACGTTAAAAAATGCCTTTTGCTTTCCGCCAACGTCAAGGACAACGAACTCATCGAAATTACCAAAAGATATAGCTCTTTGGGTATTGATTCGGTGATCTTCACGAAACTCGACGAAGCGACGACTTACGGCAATATCTTCAACCATTCAATTCGCTTTAAGCTGCCGATTTCATATATCACCATGGGACAACAAGTTCCCGAGGATTTTGAAAACGCGAGTAAAGAAAGATTGATTGATTTACTCATGAATATCTCCGGCGATACGGAAGAAAAAGAAGAACAAACCGCCGTCCATCACAACGAAGAAGCTTTCGAGGCTATCGCCTAATCAATTGAAAATGGATAATTAAGAGTTTTTAGATTTCTGAATTATCCAAAAGTATAGTCCTAAATGTTAACCGGATATAACCGAAAAAATACAAAAATAATCTGCGCTAATCTGCGGATAGACCACTAATTCTCCATTCTCAATTATCCATTCCCTTTTGCGCCTTTGCGTTAAAAAAATGAATCTCTGAATTTCGGAACAATTCAGAAATCCAAAATCTCTTCAATCATGGTAGGGGAAAAGTTTTTCCCCCCTGCAAATTCCACATAGGGTTCTCGCCTCTTTGGACAATTCAAAAAGGTAAAATCAAAAATTATCAATTCACCATTATCAATTATCCATTGATTTCTGTGTTTTTTCGTGTGCAGTGGTCGGGTTTTTTAGGACAGGTTTTTAGAGAGGGATTTTTTCGTTAGGATTAAAAACAACCTTAACATTCAGGAGAATTTTGATGAAGAAATATCCCAACGAATTTAAAGAACAAATCGCTGAATTTGTAATTCAAGATGGCTATTCTCAAGCTTAAATCGCAAAAACAATATGGACTTAGCGCTAGCTTAGTTTCCAAATGGGTTTGCGAATACCGCAAACGGAATAATCCGACGCCGGCAGAGCAAACTATAGAAACCCTTCAAAAAGAATTAAAGAAACTAAGAAAGGAAAATTTTAGTTTAAAGGAGGACAATGAAATCTTAAAAAAGGCAACCGCCTTCTTTGTTCAAGCAAACAACAAGGCTATTTCGCAATAGCAAAGCTTTCAACAAGCTATAAGACTAAAAAGTTATGTGATTTATTTGGTATTAATCGCTCTTGTTATGATTACTATTTGAAATCACAAAATAAAATGGATGCAGATGCGGCAGATATGAAGATGCACATTGTATCTTTGATGAAGAAAAGTCGTAATAGTTTTGGGACAACAAGATTGAAAATATACTTAAACAGAGAAGGCTTTTTGGTTGGTCGTGATAAGATACGCAAATTAATGGATGAGTTGGGTTTAAAGGCTAAAAGGCCAAGGGCATTTAAAGTAACGACTCAATCCGACAAATTAAACAAGAGTTACCCTAATTTAGTAAAAAGAAACTTTGACCCGCCAACACGAGACAAACTTTGGCGTGTCGACGCCACTTATATCAACACAGTAGAAGGCTGGCTTTATCTTGCAATAGTGATGGATTCTTATTCAAGAAAGATTATAAGTTATCAGACTTCCAAGAAGAATGATCAATATTTGGTTTATCAAGCGCTGAAGCAAGCGTTGAACTACCGCCAACCGAATGGGTTGGTTCATCATTCGGATCAAGGCTCGACTTACAAGAGTAATTTGAATTTAGATCTGCTGAAAAGCTATGGGATTCATATATCCATGAGTGGCAAAGGGAATTGTTACGATAACGCTTTAGCGGAGAATTTTTTTTCTATTTTGAAGAAGGAATGGATAAAAAAGACAATTTACAAAAGCCGAGAACAAGCTCGTGTTGATATTAATGATTTCAAGATGAATGACTACAATTCATACAGAATCAACAAACATTGTAAGTACAAAACCCTAACGACTTTGAAGAAAGTCCTTCTTAAAAAAATGTCTGGCAAAACCCGACCGTCTCATGCATGTTATGTAGTGGGAAATCGGACAGTAAAAGATATAACATTGCCAACTGATATGATTACAAAATGTTTATTCGAAGAATTTGGATTCAAATATAAAAACACTTTTAAGAGAAATATACCAAATAAAAGAATGCCGTATAAAAATAGCCCAACTAATGTTGCAGGGAAAAAAGGCATCTACAATGATTAATGAATACATTGTGATTATGCAGAAACTATAAAATTTAAGCTCTGATGTACCTATTTCTCTGATTTCGGAATCTAAAAATTATTCAAATGTTTAATTTAACAAATTCAATAGCTGAACCGCATTTATACAATTATTTTTGAAACGCTTCCCTGCGTTTTGGGGATTTTTTTGGTGTTTTCCCAAGTTGGGTTGAAGTGGAGTTTTAGACTGAACCGATAAGCCGAAAATTTAAAAGCCTATCAGTTCAGCCCGAAGGAAAGTTTAGAGGTAACAATAGAATTGCGACATATCTCGACATGAATCACGACAAATTACGACACATCGCAAATATTTGACTTCGTTTAGAATTGAGCGGCTTCCGTAGAGTTTGCGAGAGCGACTGTGCTTGATTGGTTATTGGAAACCGCTTGAGAAATCATATCGAAGTAGCCGGTGCCGACTTCTCTTTGATGTTTCGTTGCGGTATATCCATGCTTTTCCCAAGCAAATTCATTTTCTTGCAATTCAGAGTAAGCCGTCATGCCCAAAGTTTTGTATTTGTGCGCGAGGCTGTACATGCTGAAATTGAGCGAATGGAAACCGGCGAGAGTGATGAATTGGAATTTATAATTCATCGCGCCCAGCTCCCTTTGGAATTTGGCGATTGTGATGTCGTCCAAATTTTTCTTCCAGTTGAAAGATGGTGAGCAGTTGTAAGCCAACAATTTGCCTGGAAATTTGGAATGGATGGCTTCAGCGAATTTCTTGGCCTCCGCGAGATCGGGCTTTGAAGTTTCGCACCAAATCAAATCGGCATAAGGCGCGTAGGATAATCCTCTGGCGATTGCCTGATCGATGCCCGGCTTGCTGACAAAAAAGCCTTCGGGAGTTCTTTCGCCGGTGATAAATTCATGATCTCTTTCGTCGATATCGCTGGTCACCAAACCCGCCGCGTCCGCGTCGGTTCTTGCCAACAAAACAGTCGGCACGCCCATTGTGTCCGCCGCCAATCTTGCCGCTTGTAAAGTCCTGATAAACTGCGAAGTCGGCACCAAAACTTTGCCGCCCAAGTGTCCGCATTTTTTCTCCGAAGCCAACTGATCTTCAAAATGCACGCCGCTCGCACCAGATTCAATCATCGATTTCATCAATTCGTGGGCGTTCAAAGGTCCGCCAAAACCGGCTTCGGCATCCGCCACAATCGGCGCAAACCAATCGACGTCGTTTTTGCCTTCCGCATGGTGGATTTGATCCGCCCTTTGCAGCGCCTGATTGATTCTTTTGACGACCATCGGAACGCTGTTGGATGGATACAAACTCTGATCCGGATACATCTGCCCCGCCAAGTTTGCGTCGGCAGCCACTTGCCAGCCAGAAAGATAGATTGCTTTCAAACCCGCCTTGATTTGCTGCACCGCCTGATTTCCCGTCAAAGCGCCGAGCGTATTGATGAAAGGCTCTTCGTTGAGCAATTTCCACAACTTATTAGAGCCTCTTTCCGCAAGCGTATGCTTAATCTCTATGCTTCCGCGCAACTTTGCCACGTCTTCCGCGGTATATTGTCTTTCAATTCCCTTCCATCTAGGGTTTTCATCCCATTCTTTCTGAATTTCTTGTGCTGTTTTCATGTTGGTTACTTTGTTTGGTTAATGAATAAAAAACTGTAAAAATAAACTTAAAAAATTTTATTACAAGCGAAATTTCGCTAAATATTATTTTTTCACTTTTCGCGGATTTTTAAACAAATAAAATCAATCACTTGAGTGGGTTACAAAATTTTTATTTTTTTTAAACAATATTCTTAAAATCAAAAAATGCTTATTTTCATCAATATCAAAATATCGATTAAGCCTTTTCCATTAATAAACTGAATGTGTTGAATAATTAAAATCAACCTCACACTTGATTTGATTTGAAAAAAACAAGCCGAATGATTATGGTTTGATCTTTATACTAAACTTTTTTCCAAAATTATGATCCTATGACATTCGATAAAGAAAAACATGCGGACAGTATATCCGCCTTTGGAAATACGAGAAAAATATATTCTTTGCGAAAATTGCAATCCGCCATCCCAAATATTGCGAAGCTGCCTTTTTCAATAAAAATCCTGCTCGAACAAGCCTTAAGAAATTACGACAACTATAAGGTTACCGAAGAAGACATTGCCAACATCGCCAACTGGAACGGCAAAAATCTGCCAGAAAAAGAAATCGCTTTTATGCCCACAAGAGTCGTGTTGCAGGATTTTACGGGCGTACCAACCTTGGTGGATTTGGCGTCCTTGCGAAGTAAGATGAAGCAGATGGGCAAGGATCCGCAGAAAATTTATCCTCAAGCGCCCGTCGATTTGGTGATCGATCACTCGGTGCAAGTCGACCATTATGGAGCCGCCGATTCATTAGATAAAAATATGGCGATCGAATTCGAAAGAAACCGCGAAAGGTATGAATTTATTAAATGGGGACAAAAAGCGTTCAAAAACTTTAAGGTCTATCCACCCGGAGCGGGCATTATTCATCAGGTGAATTTGGAGCATATCGCTTGCGTGGTGCAGGATCGTGATTCGACTCTTTTCCCTGATACCGTTGTGGGCACCGATTCGCACACGACGATGATTAACGGCATCGGCGTAATGGGATGGGGCGTTGGCGGCATCGAAGCCGAATCCGTCATGTTGGGACAACCTATCTTTATGAAAATCCCCGAAGTTATCGGATTTCGTTTGCATGGCGCTTTGAAGCCATCCGTAACCGCGACTGACCTCGTTTTAAGAGTTACCGAAATGTTGAGGAAAAAAGGCGTGGTCGAGAAGTTCGTGGAATTTTTTGGCTCAGGCTTAACCAATCTAAGTCTCGCCGATCGCGCCACCATCGCCAACATGGCCCCCGAATACGGCGCGACGATGGGCTTCTTCCCCGTCGATGAAGAAACCTTAAATTACATGCGCCACACCGGTAGGGATGAGGAATTGATTCAAGCGGCGGCGGAATATTACAAGGCTCAAGACTTGTTCAGAACCGACCAAACTCAGGAGCCGATTTTTACCGACGTTTTGGAATTGGATCTTTCAACAGTGAACGCTTCTGTTGCCGGGCCGAAAAGACCGCAAGATAGAATCGAACTCAGCCAACTTTCCTCAAAATGGAAAAGCGCGCTGCAAGCTCCGATCTCCGAAAGAGGCTTCGAGCTTAAGGACGCGGATTTGAACCGCGAAGGCGAAGTAAAATCCATCGACAGCAAATTAAAGCACGGCTCGATCGTCATCGCGGCGATTACGTCTTGCACCAACACCAGTAACCCCTCAGTAATGATTGGCGCGGGCATTGTCGCCAAAAAAGCGGCGCAGTTTGGCCTCAAAGCCAAGCCTTGGGTTAAGACGTCGCTTGCTCCTGGCTCTCGCGTCGTTACGGATTACTTGGAAAAAACCGGCTTGCAAAAAGAATTGGAAAAGGTCGGATTTTATACGGTGGGTTACGGATGCACGACTTGTATCGGCAACTCGGGACCAATCAGCGAAGATATTTCGGAAGCGATTAAGAAAAACCAGTTGGTCGCCGCTTCGATTCTTTCCGGCAACCGAAACTTTGAAGGCCGCGTGCATGGCGACGTGAAAGCGAATTTCCTCGCCAGCCCGCCGCTTGTCGTCGCTTATTCTTTGGTCGGCAACATCGGCGTCGATATCGAGAAAGAGCCAATAGGGAAGTCGCAAGACGGAAAAGACGTTTACCTCAAAGATATTTGGCCAACGCCCGAGGAAATCGCATTTGAAAGAAATAAAATATCTCCCGACCTTTATTTAAATCGATACAAGGCAGCGGATAAAATTTCCGACAAATGGACGAAGATTGACACTCCGGATTCAAACGAATACAAATGGAAAGAAGACTCCACTTATATTCAAAATCCGCCGTTTTTCACTGAATTGCAAAGCGCCGTTAATCCAATTCAGCCGATTGAAAAGGCAAGAGTGTTGTTGAAGTTGGCGGATTCAATCACCACTGACCACATTTCTCCGGCGGGTTCTTTTGGCGCGGAAACTCCGGCGGGAGAATACTTGATCGAAAGAAACGTGGGCAAAGCGGACTTCAATTCCTATGGTTCAAGACGCGGCAATGACCGCATCATGACTCGCGGAACTTTCGCGAATATCCGCATCCGCAATCAGATCGCCCCGGGCACCGAAGGCGGTTTCACGAGGCATTTCCCAAGTGGAGAGCAAATGAGCGTATACGACGCAGCAGAGCGCTACAAAAAGGAAAAAACGCCTTTGATTGTGCTTGCCGGCGCGGAATACGGCACGGGTTCATCGAGAGATTGGGCAGCGAAAGGGACTTATCTGCTCGGCGTTAAAGCCGTGATTGCCGTTAGCTTCGAGCGAATCCATCGCTCGAATTTGATCGGCATGGGCGTGCTCCCGTTGCAATTCTTGCCAGGGCAATCTCATCAAAGCCTTGGTTTGACGGGCGAGGAAGTCTTTACCATTTGCGGTCTCGACGACAGCATCAAACCCGCCGCAACCCTCAAAATTCTTGCGGACGAGAAACAATTTGAGGTCAAATGTCGTTTAGATACGCTGGTGGAAATAAAGTACTACCAAAACGGCGGTATCTTACACACCGTTTTAAGAGATTTTATCAACGCGACTTAATTCGTTCGTAAATTTCTTATTTCTTTGGCAACGTTGAACATTTGTTTCGCGTCGCTTATTTCTCTTAATTCTTTTCAATCATTTTTTAAAAAAAACAAATGAGCAAAATAACGATTTATATAATTCTGCATCTTTTCGGAAACTTCATGATGATCATGGCGCTCGGCGGAGCCTTAGTTTGGTCAATCAATCAAGGTCAACTCAAACACGTTTGGAAAAAGCAACTCGGCATTTTTCATGGGGTGGGACTGCTTTTATCTCTCGTCGGCGGCTTCGGTCTGCTTGCCGTTATGAAAATCTCATTTCCTTTCCCGGTTTGGGTTTGGGGAAAAATTGCCATCTGGCTCTGTTTCGGCGGTCTCTATCCATTGATTGTACGCAACCAAAGCAAAGCCAAGCTTTATTGGTTCGTCACATTATTCCTCGTTTTACTTGCGCTGTTTTTTGTGCAGCTTAAAATCTGAGTCTTTAATTCATCCACCTCGACGGCAAACGAGTCATGCTTTTTGTTTGGATTCAAGCAAAATGCGAGATGCTATTTGCCGATTGCTTCTCATGCCTCACAGCCTAAATATCCTAAAAAAATTGATTAGCGCAATCTTATTACCCAACTCAAGAGGCGTGTTACAATAAACGCCGTCTAAAAATTTTTACAAAACTCCAAAATATTTGAATGGAAGAGCAAGGCATCTACATCCATACGCCATTTTGCAGTCGTGTTTGTCCTTTTTGCTCTTTCACGGTTTTTAAATCTAACCAAAATTTGCAGGAGTCTTATATGCCGACTCTCCTCAAAGAAATCGAAATCGGCATCTCTTGTCTTCCACTGCGAATGGATTCGATCATTTCCCTCTATTTGGGCGGCGGAACTCCTTCATTGTTGCCGCTTAGCGACTGGAAAAAATTGTTGGATAAACTGCGAGAACTTGGTTTTTTGAAAAATTCGCCCGTCATTTCTTTTGAGTTTAATCCCGAAGATATGAATGAATATTATCTAGGAGGGCTAATCGAGCTGGGCGTTAAACGAGTGAGCCTGGGCGCGCAAAGCTTTTATGATTCGCATTTAAAAGGTTTAGGCAGAAAACATGACGCGGAAGATAGCCACAAAGCTATAGAGATGCTCTCGAAATTTGAATCAATAGATCGAAATATTGATTTGATGTATGGCTATCCAAATTTGGAAGAACATGAATGGCAGGAGAATTTGCGTATTATCGGCCAAAGTTTGCCGGAGCATATTAGTCTTTATGGTCTAACTATCGAAGAAGGCACACCTTTCGCCCGAAAAAAAGCGATTACGGGCTGGGTAAATTCCAACGAAGAAAAAATACAAAGTCAGTTTTATAGCGCGGTGGAATATTTGGAAGACTTGGGATACGAGCATTACGAGGTGAGCAATTTCGCTTTAGACGGCAAAAGATCGCCGCAAAACGAGATTTATTGGAATAACGGGGATTATTTTGGTTTTGGTTGCGGCGCACATTCGTACTATGCTTCAAGTCGAAAAACTAATTTTAATGATTTGGAAGCGTGGACAAAAGCGATTGCCACCGAAAATTTGCCGATTATGGAAGAGGAGGATTTGAGTTTGAAACAAAAATTGGACGAATATCTAATTATCGGCTTCCGCAAAAAAGACGGAATCGCCAAATCTCGGTTTACGCAAAATTTTAGCGCGGAGCTTGCGGATTTATTCTTTGATTATTGCCAAAAACTATCTTCGGCGGCATACCTCAAAATCAATGACGAAATTATGCAGCCAACGACCAAAGGACTTCTTTTCGCCGACGAACTAGCGTTGCAAGCGTCTCGATTATTAAATTCGTCAAATATTTTTGAAGAAAATAATGAAAAAAGCTCCAAGTAAGTTTTAAACTTTACTGCGATTATCTAAATGAAATAAATTTACGTCTGCTTGTAGTCCCGGCAAAGACGGTAACACTCATATGTCAACTGATATTATTTTTTCGCTAATTGGGGGAGGAATAGGTTCATCATAAGCGGCTAAACTTTGTAAATAATCTTGAATCGCTTCACGAATATTTTTCATTGCTTCATTGCGGCTTTTTTCCTGCGAAATGCATCCGGGGAGGGATGGGACTTGAGCAACAAATACTCCATCCTAGTCGCATTCAATTAAAATATGGTATTTCATTTGAATTTTTAGATGATTGTTTAAATAGCAACGCTTTCGCGTCTTTTTTAATCAAAGGTTTGAGATAAATACTGGCATTGAGTTTTAAATAGTTTTGAAAAATTCTAAAATACCTTTCATGGCTGATATTGACTGCGGTTAAACTTTCGATCAATTTCTAGTACTAAGTTTATTTGAGTTTTTCCGTTTCAATCTCCGGTTCGCCTCCAGTATCTGTTCCGGGCTTTTTCGCAAGACGCAAAGTCTCAGCTTAGCCAACAGCGATTCTTCGCGCGTAAAACATGTAAGATCAAGTATTTCGCCGTACTTCAAAGTTTTGAGTTTGTCGGAAAGCTTAATCGTCCGATCTTCCGAGTCGTAAATAAGGAAAGATCGGTTTTTTATTCTGAATATAAATTCTCCGCCTCCGTTTCTTATATGCGAAATACTTTTTAATGTTCCGTAAGCTCTGTCTCCAACAAAAAGATCTCCTTAGGATACCATAAAATTAAGAGCCGTCTTTCCTCTTTCGGTTCTTTTGAATATCTTCATTTCCACGCAATTTAAACTTTCCGGCATAAAAGCGTAGTGAACATACCATTCCGAACCTCTTTGCCCGGGTTCTTTAATCACGGTGGCGTCTACGCATTTTACCCGATAACTCACCCCTAAACTTTCGGCGGGAACGGGTATTTTTTTGCGCAACATGCCTACCGCCATCAAGCGCAACATCTCGGAGGAGGTCTTAAGTTTTTTGTGTATAGCCGAATCGGAAACCTCGAGAAGACCTCCCGCCTTTGCAAGGCCTGAAACGCTTTTCATAGAAAGACCCGAAAGATGAAGAAATAAAATCCGCAACAAATCCGAAGGATTTTTAAATTTTCTATTTCTCTGCATGGCCTTGGTTTCATTCGCTAACTTTTCCCAGCCTTCGGGAAAAAAAAGCTGTAAAGAGCGCCATAATTCAGGATTTTCTAATCTGTCTCTTGGAAACTCCATGGTCGTCTTATTCAAATGTTATGGAAATTAATTACCGTTCAAAAAAGAAAACACGAGCATTGATAAAAAATTATTGCTTAAGTTGACGCTTATGGGGTTGCCCCTACGGGAATTACCCATTAAAAAAACGCGGAAATGATGTTGCGCGTCGGAATATATCCAAAGAGGTGAGAAAAAAGGACGGCTTAAGACAAGAACGAATTTAATAGCAGGCAAATTGGGCAAAAAGCTTTTGACTCCATTTCTTTGAGGGTTCTACAAATGCAGATATCTTCAATGATTGGTTGGAGAACCACTTGTTCAAAAAATTGCCTGAAAATTCTTTGGTGATAATGGATAACGACACTTTTCACAAAGGTGATAGAATATTGAGTATTTTTGAAAAATCGACGCACGATCTTCAATATTTACCGCCATATTCACCTGATTTGAATCCGATTGAAAAAGTATTCGCGATTCTAAAAAAAAGAAGGGAGTATGCGCCATTTGGAACGACAATTGATGAAATCGTAAAATCATATGGTTTTGCATGCAATTAGCTATAGTAGGCTGTTTTGACTATCGGCAGCGTAAGCTTACTTCAAATTCTGAAGTATCTGAAGGATAATAATCTAAATTGAAGATTCTCATTCTTTTGCCTCTTCAAGAGGATTTTTCAAGCAAAAAAATCTAAGTTTCATAAAAACAGCCTTGCCGTAAGTTCTTTTCCTGCATTCGATTGATAATGAATTGATGCGTTTTGAGACGTTCTTTCGTCCAAATCGGGGCAATCAGTTCATCCCAACGGTTCGCCGAGGCCGCCAGCCTTTGCACGGCGATGTTTGGGGAAAGACGACTCAAAAAAGCGCCCACCCTGTCCGCGTATTCTTCAATCTCTATCGGCTTAAATTTTCCTTCGTTATAAATTTTCTCCAGTTCGGTGTGTTTCAGAACATGGAGATTATGCAGTTTGACGTTCTTGATGGGCAACGAATTAATCAATTTCGCGCTCTCGATAACGTCTTCATCGGTTTCTTCGGGTGAGCCGAAAATTAAATGCAGTCCTATATCCGCATCAATATTATCCGAAATCTTGCGGATGGCTTCCAGATTTTTTTTGGCGGTATGTCCGCGCTTCATAAAAATAAGATCGCGCTCGCTGAAACTTTGCGCGCCAAGTTCGAGCATCAGGTAGGTTTGGCTTTCGATGCTTTTAAAAAACTTAAGCATCGCCAAAGGCAGACAATCGGGTCGAGTGCCAATGACGATTCCCGCCGTGTCGCCTTCTTCCAAGGCGGTCATAATCCTTTTTTCCAATTCCTTCACGCGCACAAAAGTGTTTGTGTAGGACTGGAAATAGATCAAGAATTTGTTGGCTTTGTAGCGTTCTTTTATTTTGGCGCGGTTCACGCGGATTTGTTCTTTCAGCTCCAGCTCTCGGTTTGTGTGGTAAGCCGCCGAACCCCAGACGTCGCAAAACGCGCAGATTTCCATGCCGCCAATGCCCATACGGTTTGGGCAAGTTTCGGCGACGCTTACTGAGACCTTGTAGATTTTCTCGCCAAATTTTTCTTTGAAATAATCGCTGATGGGGTAATACAGCTTGTCTTTTTCGAGGGAATTACGGGGTGCGTTCATTTGATTGTAGTGCAGACAATATCTTGGAGTTTGCCGTCGCTTTCGCCGGAAAACTTGTTCACGTTCATGATTTTAACTTCGGCGACGCCTTTTGCCAGAGCGTCGAGCATGCCTCTCACCTTTGGAATCATGCCATCGCGAATATCGCCCGAAGCGATATAGTCTTCGACTTGGTTTTTACCAATCTGTGCCTTGAGCTTTCCGTTAATAAATATCCCATCGACGTCTGTCAGAAAAATAAAAGTTCGCGCTTTCAAAGCCGCCGCTATTTCAGCCGCTGCCGTATCGGCGTTGATATTGAGAGCCTCAAATTCCGATGAAGTCCCAATTGGTGAGATGACCGGCAAATACTTTGCGGTTGTTAAGGTATCTATAATCTGCGGGTTGACGTCGATTATCTCGCCGACAAAGCCCAAGTCCTGCCCCAAGTCTTCTTTTCTTTTTGCTTGAATTAAATTGGCGTCGCGACCGCTAATTCCGACGGCGTGAAAGCCGACTTTGCATAAGGCTCCAACCAGCCTTTTGTTGACGATACCCGAAAGCGCCATTTCGGAGATTTCCAAAGTTTCGCTATCGGTGAATCGCAAGCCGTTGACAAATCGAGGTTTAACGCCATGCGCTTGTTGCAGGCGGGCTATATCTTTACCGCCGCCATGCACAATGACAAACTTGGACGACTCCGCGCTCATTTTCATTAAATTCGCTGAAAAGTCAGCGATCAATTCGGGATTATCCAAAAAAGAACCGCCAACCTTAACAAGGGTTAGATTTTGTAAAGTCATATTTAAAGTTACTGTTTTTATTGATGAAAGCATTTATATTAGCTTCTTTGGTATCAAAGTATCCAGAAGTATTATTTTGGTTAAAAAAAATTGAATTGCCTCTTCAAGCATTTAGAATATAGCAATTGGCTATTTAATCAGAAAGTAGCCGCCGTTTCGGGGGGCGCCGCGAAATTCGATTTTGTTTTCGCTCTGAAGTTTTGCCAAATGTCTTTGCGCCGTTCGAAGAGGGATATCTAGTGCGCGAGCAATTATATTGGCACGGGTTCCCGCGTTGGCTTGGATATAATCATAAACTTGATTTACACCGCCATTTACACCGCCAACAGATTCCCGTTCAAGTTGATAGATATCAAGAGCTTTCTGGATTTCTGAAAGCATGTAATCGATAAAAACGCCGGAATCATTGTTTTTCGTACTTTCGTTGATGGCGTCATAATAGGCTTGATGGTTGTCGTGAACCATCGACTCGACGGGCAAAGCGAGAAAGGCTTCATGCATTCGACCAAGAATCAGCGATTGCCACAAACGCCCCAAGCAACCATTTCCGTCGGCGAAAGGATGGATAAATTCGAACTCATAATGAAAAACGCAACTTTTTACGAGGAGGTGATCCTCGGAGTTTTTGAGCCAATCAAACAAATCGTTTATAAGCTCGGGAACTCTATCGGCTGGCGGCTCCATATGGATGCAACGCTTTCCGGCAAAGACGCCAACCCCGCAGCGCCTGAATTCTCCCGAGCGTTCATCTAAGGCTAGCATCAGTATGCCGTGGGCACGTAAGAGATCCTCTACTTTGAAAGGATCAAGTTCGGCGATTAAATCATAAGTGGCGATAGCGTTTTTTACTTCTTGAATCTGACGAAGCGGAGCGACTACCCGCTTGCCATCTAATAAATCGGAAATCTGGCTTTCCGTCATTGTATTCCCCTCGATGGCGAGCGAAGAATAAATGGCTTTAATTTTGTTCGCTCTGCGAAGCCGCAACGAATCCTGACGTTCTAAGCGGATTGCATATCGTTCTATCAACGCCGATATTTTGGCGACAAGCGAAATCGCCTTCGCCGAAACCGTGAAAGGAGGCGCATAGTTTTTGGGCTTTCCGGCGGCACGGCGCAATCCCGATTTAGCGCCGGCAACATGATTAGGATGTTTTTTTGAAATTCCGTTTTTAGTCATTATTTATTTGGTCGCCCAAAATTGGAAGCTGCTCAGGTCCTAAACGCACTATTTTGCCATCTTTGAAAACTACCGCATATTGCCCTAATCTTCGCTTGGTATCCAAAGCTTTGGCAACCGACTCGCGCAGAGCTTTCAACGCCACCTCAGTTTCTTGATCTAAATCTGTATCGACGTATTGATGTTCCATATCTCTCATAGTTTTTTGCTATTTAACTGCTCTTTCAGCTACCCGATCAATGGAGAGTTGCAAATTAGGCAACCAAAGATAATAGAGTACAACTTGCCAGCTATCGTTTATCAGTTTGTGGATTAGGCGAAGGTAACTTTTACCGGACAGATGTCTCCTCAATGAAAAAACTCCACGCGTTTTTATTGTATTGGGTTTTCGATTTCTTTTAGGAATAATCGACTCGCCGCTAGCAAATCCTTTTCAGGCGAAAGAGGCGACAAACCGCCGGCGAGTAGTCCCCCCACCCCACCCCCCCCCCCCCCCCACCCCCCCCCCCACCCGGCCGGTTGATAAAGTTTGTACAATTCGCATATTTGGAAAGATAACCAAGAGCGAATGTGGTTTTGTCAGTGCCGTTGGGCCAGCTATGATATACAAACCGGATTTTTTGTTTGTTCATATTTTTTTTTCAATACAAACCTAACAGGTCAAAGTCAGAGTTCACCACTCTGATAAATTGTATCCAGCGGAATGAGTTTGAATTTGTCGACGTCCACCAAACCTAAGTCTGTGATTTTTAAGTGCGGAATGACCGAAAGCGGCAAGAACGCCAAATGTTGAAGCGGTTCGTGCGCTTTGAAATTCATTTTTTTCAAAGCGTTTTTTAACGCGATTAATTTGGCTTCGGCTTCTTTTTCGTCCACTAGGCTCATCAAACCCGCGATGGGCAACGGAAAATCAGCCAATATTTCTCCACCTTGAACGGCGACGTAGCCGCCTTGAATTTCTCGCAATCGATTCACCGCCAACGACATATCCTCGTTATTAGTTCCAATCACGCAAATATTGTGGCTATCATGCCCAACCGAAGAAGCGAGCGCGCCGTGATTCAGCCCGAACCCCTGACAAAAGCCATGAGCGCGGTTGCCGTTTTTGCCGTGCCTTTCCAACACAAAAATCTTAATAATATCTTTCTCAAGGTTGATTTGCGCGAGTCCGTCTTTAGAAATGATTTCCTCCTCCAAATTCGCGGTAATCACCTTAAACGGAATAATTCCAATCACGGGCAAGCGCTTTGTTTTTGCAAGCGGAATATCAAAATCTTTTGGCGTCGTCGGATCGATTTTAATTGATTCAAGCCCGATGGGTTTTGGCAATTTTCGATGCTCGAATAACGAGTTTTCAACCTTTTTCCCTTTGCAAATCACGCGGGAAACCTTGCAGGTCTCCAAATCTTCGAGCAGAACAATATCCGCGCTGAATATGACGAAGCCCTGTAAGCCGCTAAAGGCGTCGCTCCAAGTTCGATGGCCTTTTTAATCATGAAATTAATATGTCCGTCTTCTTTGATTTCCATGAAATTTCTGTCATCCGTGCAAAAACACATGAAACTCGAATACGTCTCGGTAAGAAGTGGCGCCAAATTTTTTAAATCTTTTGTCACGCTTCCTTCTCGAATCAAAACGCTCAAACCTTTGCGAAGCTTCTCTTGCGCTTCCGCAAATTCGGTGGATTCGTGATCGGTCAAAACCCCCGTTGATAAATAGGCATTGAGGGCTTTTCCGCGCAGAAGCGGACAGTGTCCGTCGATATGCTCGTCGGCAAATTTTTCCAACTTCGCCAACACATTCGGGTCTTTGAATAACACGCCCGGAAAATTCATAAACTCCGCCACCCCCAAGGCTTGCGGATGAGACAACAAAGGATAGAGGTCTTCCGCGCTCAATCTTGCGCCCGCCGTCTCAAATTCGGTCGCCGGCACACAAGAACTCAGCTGAACCCGCAAGTCCATTAGCATATTGTTTGCGGAATCCAGAAAATACTTGACGCCATCAAGACCCAGAACATTTGCGATTTCATGCGGATCGCATATCGCCGTGGTCGTTCCTTTGGGCAAAACGAAGCGTTCAAACTCACCCGGAGCAATCAAGCAACTCTCCACATGCAAGTGCGTATCGATAAAACCCGGCACGGCGGTCAACCCTTCGCCGTCGATTTCGCTCACGCCATCATAGTTCTCATATACTCCTACGATAGTCTTTCCGCTAATAGCGATATCCGTTTTCTCCAAGCTGCCGTCCACCAAATTAAACAAGCGGCAATTTTTAATCACAAGATCCGCTTTTTTATCGCCAAGGGCTTGATCGATTCGAGAGCACAATTCTTCGTACATATTTAAAATAGATGAGGGTTAATAGGATATTTTGTCGGACTTCTCTTTCCAATCTTCGAAGACTTCTTTTGCCAAGTCGTCGTCGATGCGTTCCATGGGGATGAGCCGCTTGTCAATATCCTTCGGAATTTCTTCATATATTAGACTGTCGTCAAAGCCAATATTGGCGGCGTCTTGCCTGCCGTTGGCGTAGTATATTTTATCAATCCTCGCCCAATAAATCGCGGAAAGGCACATTGGGCAAGGTTCGCAGCTTGTATAAATCACCGCTCCGGCAAGCGAAAAATCTTTTGTTTTCTGGCAAGCTCGGCGGATAGCGGTCACTTCGGCGTGGGCGGTCGGATCAAAAGTCGAAGCCACCAAGTTGACTCCTTCGCCGATTACTTCTCCGTTTTTCACTATCACCGCGCCAAAAGGTCCGCCGCGATTCTCGCGGATGTTGTCGAGAGAAAGCTGCGCGGCTTTTCGCATATATTCTATGTGTTTTTCCATTTGCAAAAATATTGATTGCTCAAACTGCTAATTTTTTGAGTCTTTCGATTTCCAGCAAAACCCTTTCGATGGTCGCCGGAGCGTCTAATTTGACGCGCTCGGATTTCGGAGCAAAAGAGGCGACGGCGTCCTTAATCGCGAAAAAGCTGGATAAAGCAAGCATGAATAACGGCTCGCCAAACAGCTTTTGATTTGAAGATGGTGTCTTTATCGTTTGGTTTTTCGATAAAAATCGACGTTGAAGATTTGCGGAATATCGCGGCAGGTCGGGATTTTATAAGTCGAAGGCGCGTGGGTGCGGAAGTGTCCCTTTTCATCCCAATAAAGTTCCTCGGTAGTAAGCCAGCCCAAGCCTTGGATATATCCACCTTCGATTTGCCCTTTGTCGATGGCTTCGTTCAACGAAGCGCCGCAGTCGTGTAATATATCGGCGCGCAAAAACTTATATTCGCCGCTCAAAGCGTCAACTTCGACTTCGGTAACGCTCATGCCAGAACAATAATAATAGAAAGGATTTCCCTTTGCGGCTTTGGGGTCGTAGTGAATTTTAGGGGTTTTGTAGTGTCCGGTCGCCGAAAGCGAAACCCTATTATCGATGGCTGTTTTCGCGGCTTCCTTAAAAGTAATTCGATGTTCCTCGCAAAAAATCTCCCCATTTTCTCAACGGATTTGCTCCGCGTCTTTTTCCACAATTCGGCGAAGAGATGGGTGATGCGCGTTTTGATTTCCAACGCCGCTTTGCCCGCCGCCATTCCGTTAAGATCGGATCCGCTCGAAGCGGCTGTCGCCGAAGTGTTGGGGACTTTGCCGGTGTTGGTTGCCATGCAGCGAATTTGACTTTGGTCGACTTGCAATATTTCGCCGACGACCTGCGCGACTTTGACGAAAAGACCTTGCCCCATCTCGGTTCCGCTGTGGTTTAATTGGATAGTTCCTTCGGCGTAAACATTGATTAAAGCGACCGCTTGATTGAAACTTTTGACGGTGAAAGAGATGCCAAAATTCACGGGCGTCAACGCCATGCCTCTGCGAACATGCGGATTCGCATGATTAAATTCGCGAATCCGTTTTCTGCGTTCCCAATATTGCGAAGATTTTTCCAGCATCTCCGTCATTTCTTCCAGCGGACAGTCGATGACTTGCTGTCCATAGTGGGTCAGGTTGCGTTCGTTTTTTTGATAATAGTTGATTTTGCGCACTTCTAACGGGTCTTTGTCTAATGTTCGCGCAACGTCGTCAATCGCTTGCTCGGTGAAAAACATGCCTTGCGACCCGCCAAATCCGCGAAATGCGGTATGGATTACCGTGTTTGTCTTGGAGCAATGCCCCACTGCTTTTAGGTTAGGAACGTAATAGGCGTTATCGGTATGAAACAAAGCCCGGTTGCATATCGCCAAACTCAAATCGGCAGACCTACCGCAGTTGGCGTATAGCTCGCTCTGCAAAGCTTCGAGCCGCCCGTCTTGATGGTAGCCAATCTTGACCTTGGCATTGAACGGGTGACATTTGCCCGTGATGGTCATGTCCACGTCTCTATTCAGACGCATTTTGACCGCTTTGCCGTTCATTTGAGAAAACAACGCCACGCAACAAGCGAGACTTGCCGCTTGAGTTTCTTTCCCGCCAAAACCGCCGCCCATTCTGCGGGTTTCGACGACGACCTTATGCAGCGGAATACCCAAGACTTTTGCCGCTAGGTACTGAACTTCGCTGGGATGCTGTGTGGAAGAGTAGACAAGGAACTCCTGATTTTCATTTGGAACGCACATGGCGACTTGCCCTTCCAAATAAAAGTGCTCCTGACCGCCAAGACTATAAAACTCTTCGATTTTTAATGGAACCTTGTCTAACGCCGTTTCAGCGTCTCCTTGCGCCATCGTGGAAGTTGGCGCGACATGTCCATCCTTTTCATGCGTTTTTATCGGATCTAATTCAGGCTGCAACTCCTCTAGTTCGATTTCCGCTAATTTAAAAATCTCATGCGCCGCGCGCGCTTTCATGAGCTTCATTTTTCTTAGAAATAGGCTTGAGCAAGCGCTTATCGACGGCATTCAAAGCTTGGGAATTCATGAAGTGAAAATAATCGAATGGGTTATAACACTGAAAAGATAGGGAAACTAATTTAAAATCAAGCCTTAATCAACAAATTCTGTTTTTTAAAAATCCATTAGTAGGATAAATTTTGGTCGGATTTTAATCATTTGTTCTTTTATAAATTTCTAGTTTTATTAAATTTGTGATGAACATTTGATAGTCGTTATTTGACAGATAAAAATATGCAGCATATTTATGTTACTTTGTTTCAATTTAAAATAATAACATTACATAAAAATGAGAAAGTATTTTTTGCTGATTTTATCGCTGGCTTTGTTTCAAAAGAACATTTTCGCTAATGAGATTTTTGTGACGATTAAGCCGCTAGATGGGATATTACAGCCGCTGATTGAGGGCAGCGAAATTCAGACGAAGATGATGCTGAAAGACGACGAAAGCATCCATGGCTTTAATTTAAAGCCTTCAGACATTAACGCGATTAAGAATTCAAAGTTGGTCGTTGCGGTAAGCCCTAAATTGGAAACTTTTTTGAGCAAAATTTTGAATGGCGCTTCCAACAAATTTAGAGTGGAGTTTTTAGAAGACGCTGCGATCAATAAAATCGCTGTTCGAGAAGATGAAAATTTCTCGCATGAACATCATGAAGAAGAACATGATGAGCATGAAGGGGAAGAAGAACACCATGAAGAAGGCGAAATCGACTTGCATTATTGGCTTGATCCCCAAAATGCTGAACCTTACGCGGTGGTTCTAACAAAAACATTATCGGAATTATATCCGCATCACGCGAATCTTTTCGCGAAGAATTTAGAGGGTTTTAAAAGCGAACTAGCAAAGACCTCTGACGATATTCGCAGCAAATTTGCCGCGTCCAAGCCTGCGCCTTTTATGGTCTTCCATGACGCCTATCATTATTTTGAAAATTTTGCGGGAATCGAAGCGGAAGGTACTTTATTCGTCAATCCGCAAATTAATTTAAGCGGCAAGAAAATTACGGAAATTGAAAAACTGATTTCCGCCAAGAAGATTCAGTGCGTCTATTACGAGCCGCAATTTAATCCTCAATTCGTAAAGAAATTCGCTGATAAATTCGGCATCAAAATGTTGAAGCTAGACCCGTTAAATTACGATTCAAAGCCTTCGCAAAGTAGCAGTTACTTTGATTTCTTGCGCTCGATAGCCAACTCGTTTGAACAGTGCAAAGTCTAATTTAACCCAATATTAATTTAAGTTGGCGGATTAATTTAGTGAAAGCAATATGCTTAATCTAATCCGCCGGCAAGTAAAAAAGTTCTTCAGAGTAGATCTACTCTACAACTCCAACTTTTTGGCTATATTTAATCCACTCCATTTTCATTTCTTCAAACAAATCAGGTAATTCTTCTGATAAGTCATTGGATTCTCCTGGATCTACTGATAAATCGTATAGTTCCCACACCCCACTACCGAATCTTTCAGTAACAAATAAAGCTTTCGTATTTCCTTTCCTAATCCATTTATCACCAATCATTTCTCCGGTAACATACTCATCAGGTTATATAAGGTAGTTTTTGATCCATTAAGTACTTCTTTCATTGAACGACCTAAAAGAGGATGTATTTCTCGTCCATTGAATGTTTTAGGATAAGTGGTTTCAGTCAATTCAAGTATTGTAGGCATGATATCAGTCACATAAGCAAACGATTTGATAACTTTGCCTTTTTGAATTCCTGGTCCGGCTACTAACAAAGGTTCACGAATTCCTCCTTCGGCAACCGTTAATTTAAATTTATTTAACGGCCCTGCTGATGCGCTGGCAAAACCAATTCCATATGCATAATTGGAGCTGGGATTGCCGATATTCTCAAGACTATTATCAAATTGTTCACTAAACTCAGGGCTGTCAGCGTCAGGGTAATCTTCAGAATAATATGGGTTGGGACCATTATCAGAAAAAAATAAAATAATTGTATTTTCATATTCATCTATATCCTTTAAAAAATTTATGACTCTTCCAAAATGATAATCCATAGCATCTATCATTCCCGCGTAAACTTCCATTCCACGAGCCTCAAGTGCGCGTTGTTCATCATTCAGTTCATTCCAAGGTTTTATGGACAAATCAAGTTCGGCCATTTCCGTTTCTTTTGGAATAAATCCCAATTTTTTCAGCGCTTTCAAACGATTTTCCTTAAGTTTTTCATAACCATCATTATACCATACCGCCGAAAGCCGCATGAAGCTAAGAGCGCAAATTATTCTTGATCTTGCTAACGGGGATAGCCCAAGTAGTGTTTTAGCTAAACTTGGAATATCGTCGTCCACGTTGCATAAGTGGAAAACTCGCTGGATAGAAAAAGGGCTCGAGGGGCTTAGAGATTTGCAAAGACCCGGAAACCGAAAAAATCATTCCCTTGAAAAGAAAGCTGAAATTATATCTGTAGCTTGCAGTTCTCCCGGGGATGGGAGAAAAAGAAGGACGATTAGAGAAACGTCAAAAATTACCGGAGTATCGACGCACTCGGTTTGGAAGGCTTTGAAAGAAAATCAACTCAAACCTCATCAAACCGATTATTGGCGTGGAAAAAGCCCCGATCCGGACTTTAAAGAAAAAGCGACAAACATTATTGGTCTTTATATGAGTCCGCCTGATAACGCTTTGGTTATTTGCGTGGATGAAAAGACTCAAATTCAAGCGCTTGAAAGGTCACAGCCTGTGCTTCCCGGAATTTTCGCCAAGCCCGAACGCCAAACGGCAACATATTTTAGGCACGGAACAATCAATCTTGTAACCGCTTTAGAAACCGCGAGCGGAGAAGTTACGGCTTCAAGTATCGATAGAAATACAGCGGAAAAATTTTATTAAATTTTTAAAGAAGATTTATCGCAAATACCCTAATAAACAGTTGCATATAATTTCCGATAATTACTCTGTTCATAAACAAAAAGACGTCAAGGCTTGGAGTGCCTCGCGGCGCAGAATGCATATACACAACACGCCTACTTATGCCTCATGGCTTAATCAAGTCGAGATATTCTTTTCGATAATGACAAGGCAGGTACTGAAAAACGGAGTATGGAAGAGTAAAAAACATCTTCTTGAAACATTGATGATGTATATAAAAACGTACAATGAAAAATCCCAAAAACCATTCACTTGGACATACAACATTAATTCGCTTAATACACAAACTAAACACTAGGCCTTCATCAGCTAGAAAAAACAAACTGCGAAATTTTAAATTCATCTTTTTGGCAAGCGAAACCGCGACGTCAAAATCGATGCCTTTTTCTACGCCGTCCTCGATGTAAGAAAATGGGAAGAATTGCTGATATAAGGCGACGGTTAAATATCCGAGCGTTACCGGCTCGAATAATGGCGGGAATTCTTCCGAAGTCAAAACTTCGGTCAAACCGAAAAAGAAAGCAAATAAAAACAGAAATTTTAAAATTCGCATTTTGGGCCTTGATCAAGAAAATTGATTTTATCCGCGATTTACTCGGTCACGCCGTCTTCGATCGCTCGCGTAATCACGTATTCGCGAATCGCCCACATCGCTTCTTGCGAAAGAATGCTTTCAAAAGGCGGCATTTTATAAGCGCCGTCCTGAGAGTAACCATTGCGGATGCGACCCATAAAAATCTCGTCGCCATAATCGCCCATCGGTAATTTGCGCAAATCGGGAGCAATGCCGCCGGAAATCGCCTGTAAACCATGACAGCGCGCAGTTCGTATTGTAACCCGAAGAACCAACCTCGATGGCGGCTTCGTTTTCACGGTATGGATTCGTCTCCAACCATTCGTCGCCAAGGTTTCCCAGCTCCGAAGCGTCCACCTCTTGAGGGGTTACGTCGCCATGCGCAAAAATTAAATAAGATGTGAGAACGGTGGCTACAGCCAGAAAAAAGACTTTAGTGAACATATTAATCAAACTCTGTTAAAATTTTAAGATAGTTAAGGAGGGCTTTGAGATATAGTGAAATATGCAGTTTGAATTAATTTGAAATTAAATTGCTGATTTGGCTGCATATTATATTAGGTCGTAAAAGACTCCTCCAATCCCCAGTCAATATAAAACTGTTTATTTCGATCGGTTTATTAGTACAATAATACAAAAGTATAGGCTAAGAACCTTTTCTCGACGCTGCTTAAAATTGCTTTCAAACCATTTCCAGTCAAAGAGTTAAGGATTTGACGCAGATGAATATAGTTATTTGAAAGTATAACCGATCGGTTCAATAAATAATGCAACCCCTTCTTGGTAATTGAGAATTGAGAATCTTCAATATTTGGATATATGTTCCTCAGCTCTTTCAGGGCCGGAAATAGGGTTTGCGCTAGTTGAAAAATGCAGAGCTGCAGCCCGCGTTCCCAAAAAAAGATTAATCCAAATTTTTGAGTGAACTGTAGAGACGCGATTTATCGCGTCTCTACTCTTTTGAACATATATTTTAAACCGTTCAACGGTTTGGATGAATTGATCGGTTTTACTTTCAAACTGCTATATAATTAAATTAGGGGGGGAATCTACAGGCGGCGGAGTTGATTTTGATTTTTTGGAGAGTGAGAGACGATTGATCTACATAGACCGGTTATATATCAAGCCGAATGGTAAGAAAAAATATTATTGTTTTCAATGAGTTGAAAAAATGAACTTTTTTAAAAAGTCCATAAAGTCATTGGTTGCAAAGTTCTATGAAATAGTTCTTGCAATTTTGATTAAAAATAGTTATTGAATGTTTATCTTTTTTTAACTTTGTTTTTATAGCTTGAATAAAATTAGAAAGTTAAATCAGATGAATTTGTGTTTTTACGTCAATTTCCATCGAAATTTAAGAAGAAAAAAATTTATATTTATAATTAAAAATTTAAATAAAATCGCTACATTGAGGACGCACATGACGATAGATCAATTAAAAGTGATTCGAATGATTATAGAAAGCGGCAGTTTTAAGGCGGCTTCTATGGAATTAGGTCGAAGCCAACCTGCGATTAGTATCGCCGTAAAAAACCTCGAGGAAGAGCTGGGTTTTAAGATATTTTCGAGAGCGCATTTTAAGGCAAGTTTGACGGAAAACGGAGACGCGTTTTTCCAAAAAGCTAAAGTCATCTTGGAAGAAATCGAGAAACTGGAAAACTTCAGCAGATACATTTCCGAAGGTCATGAACATACGGTTAAAATCGGCGTGGAGGTGCTTTGCCAAATCGGGACGCTCAATCCCGTGCTCAGTTCTTTCCCCACCAAATTTTCAAACACCAAGCTCAAAATCGAATATTTGCAGGTTGGGGAAGCGGTGGACAAATTGCTGGACGGCGAAATCGATATGGCAATTTCTTCTTTGGTGAAGAAAAATCCGAAAATCGAGGAAACGCCTTTTTCTATGGTCAATATGCTGGCGGTCATCTCCAACGAACACCCGCTTGCCTTCGTGAAGAACGATCTGAGCGACGCCGAGTTGAGAGAACACGTGCAAGTCGCCTTCGATAAAAACGGTGAATACTCCGTTTCAAGCCAGTTTGGAATTATCGAAAACAGCACGATCTGGAACGTGTGCGACTTAAATATTTGCAAGCAGATGATTATGGAAGGCTTTGGTTGGGGATATTTGCCGCAAAGCATGATCATGAACGAGCTAGAAAAAGGCGCTTTGATCAGGCTAAGATCGAGAACCAAAAAGCAAAACAAAATTCTGCTAAAAGGTCTGCGAAAGCAAGGCGTCGAGCAAGGCAAAGTGAAAACGGAGCTATGGAATAAAATCAGGCTCTTGGGCACCTCAAACGTGCAAATCATTTAAGCGCAAAGTTAGTTTTCCGCCTTTGCCAAAATCAATACCGCCCTCCTTAATATTAATTTTTCCTCCGAAACGGCGATCTCGAAAGACAATTTGAGGTCGCCGCCAATTCCAAATTTCTAATTTTCCTCCTCGTTTTATTTTTCAACCGTCGGCGCGATCAAAAAAGTTTAAATCTGAATTTCTAATTTTGGCGTTAAATTTTCGACAAGCAATAACAAAGGCTTAATCCGAAATTATAGAAACTTTCCGCAAACCCGCTCCCTAACTTTTAATATTTTTTGTTGACCTTCCTCAAAAAAAAAATAATCTTCCAAGATTGTTTGGCGTTTTTTACTTGATACCTTTAACCATCTTACGCCCATAATGAATTTAACGTTAATCTATAAATCTCAACACAATTTGCCACAATCCATATTCTTGGTTTTTTGCCAATAAAATCAGAGCGATTGTCATTTTAAGGTTCAAACCAAACCAAAACTTATTACATGAACAAACCCCATCGACTTAACCCAACGCACCCTATCCGCAAGGCTCTTCAGAAATCCCGCATATCTAAAGAATTACAAGACGAGTTCTGTTCCTTTTTAGCCAAATTCGACGATTGGGAATCTCAAGCCTTATACCTTCTGCAAGACAAAAAAGAGAAAATCGAAACCATCGTCGAAGAACTTTACGGGGTGGACGTTAAAGAGCAGCCCACTTGGGAAAAAAACAACCTCGACTTAATCCAGAGCGACGAAAACTTAACCATTATCAGCGAGGCGTCCTCGGAAGCCAATTTTGATTATCAGCCGCGCTTGATGTTCAAAGAATGGAAGCAGGAACACGGCTTCGAATCTGTTCCGCCGGAAATTGGCGACGTGCACACCTTCATCCGTATTAGCCGCACAACCACCTCGGATCGCGAGGAAAAATATCTCTGGAAATTCACCCGCCTACGCCACGGAAAAAGAGGCTGGGGAAACGAAAGGCTGATTAAAAACATCAAAACTTCGCTGTTGGACAACAACAATAACCCGGGCTGGGTGGTGAAAAGTTTTCTGGAAGAGAACAAGTTAATCTGCAACGAAAAAAACAAACCCGCCGAAGACGGCGAAGGCCCAAATCCTTTCTTATTAAACTCGCGAGACACCCACAGCCTTTTGTTAATGCTGATGGGGCATCCGTATATCTATTTTGAAGACTGTCCGAACACCATCACAAATTCTTACGTCGAAGTGGAGTTCGAAATCAACGTTTTCAAGCTCGCGAATCACCGGCTCATCTCCGGCACTTTTTACGAAAAAAAAGGCGAGCAGACGTCGGAAATCATCGCCGAGGACTTTATCGAAAACGGGTTTATCTTGCAGGGCTTGCCCAAAGCGGTCGTTTATAACTCGCAATATATGCGCGTCAAACACACGCCCATTCCGGCGCGCATGATTACCGACTCCTTCAAAGGCGTCTTGGTGCCGAACGACGAATGGGAAGATTTCTATTCCAAATGGAAAAATAGCTATGCGGAATCGCCGATGCGCATCATAGAAAACGAGGAAAAGGAACTGCCCAATTTTTCCGCGAGGAGCATCAAAGACTGGAAATATTGGCTGATTTACCCCGAGAACAGTTTCCAGCTATTCGAGAAGGAGGAAGACAAGGTGAACATCCGTTATCACCAAGATAACGATAATTTTATGGGCAACAAAATCGGATTTGTGATTGAAAATTTCGACGACAAACAAATCAGGCTGGCAAGCCCGCAGCAATGTCCCAAAGCCGCTAAATTGCTCCAATTTTTGCAGCTTGCGATCAACGACGAAAAAACCTCCCCCTGCGCCGTATTTGAAAGGCACAACGCCTCCCAACTCTTAATCCTCGCCGAAGAATATCCCTATATATATGATGAAAAAGGCGAAAATATTTACTCCGACCAAAAAGTCGAATTTTCGATAACCGTCAGGAAAGACGACAATATTTCCAGCCAATTCCTCCTTCAAGGCGAACTGAGTTTGATTAAGCCGGACGGTTCCACCGTTCCGCTCAACGCCAAAAAAGAAAACATCCAAGCGATCGGCGTCGTGCCTTCTTACGTCATGCTCAACGGCAAATTGGCGCGTATCGGCAGCATGGTCAGCGGCCGCTTGGTCAACGATACCCTCATCGGCATTTCCATAGATGAGCGCGAAGTCAGCGACTTCTACGCAACGGCGGTCTCCTATTTAAATGCGCGGGAAATCCCCATCAAAGACCCCCAAGGCTTGCTCCGAGTTTCGGCGCTCTATAACTACACCATCCAAGGTCAAATCACGATTTGGGAAGTGCAAGGCATCTTGATGGGCAAGCTGAAGGTCATCATGCACACCGACATCGGCGACTTTGAATATCCTATCGATTCGACCTACGACACCTTCACCCAAAAGCTGGATAGTCAAAGGTACGAAATCCACCGCAATCAAAACTTGGAGCAAAAACTCCGCGAGCAGATTTATGAAGACGGCTGGGTCGAAGAAGGAGACAACGAATTTTCGATGAACGAAAAAGACGCCATGCGTTTCGTGTTGGAAATCCTGCCGGAGCAAGAAGGCAAAGTTAGATTGGTGAACTACTTCGGCGTCAAGAAACTCAAAAGGTGGAAGACGCGCAGCATTACGCCGTCGATTGCGACCTCGATTCAAAGCGGCATCGATTGGTTCAACGTCAATATCCAAATGACGCACGAAGGCAAAGAAATCGACATCAAGCAAATCATCGAAATATGGAAGCAGGGCAAAGAAGCTGTGGAACTTCCAGAAAATGAAGGCATCGCGATTATCGACAAGGAATGGATCAACAAATTCGCGCCTATTCTAAATCGCATGATGGAATCCACGAAAAAACACGGGGATGAAGGTTTCCAAGAAGATCTTGAAAAAGCGATCGAGGAACAAGAACAACAAGAGCAAGGCACGAATTTAAAAGTCGAGCATTACAAACTCGGCTTGATTAGCGAACTCGAACAAGCGGCGGAAAAGTCGAACAGCGACGAATTCTGGCAGCAAATGCTCACCTCTTTCAGCGAGTTCAAAGAAATCAAAAAACAAAAAATTCCGACCGAAGTCAAAGCGCAACTTCGCGATTACCAAAAAGACGGCGTCAACTGGCTCTGCTTTTTGCGCGAGTATAAGTTTGGCGGCATTTTGGCGGATGACATGGGACTCGGCAAAACGCTGCAAACCCTCGCGTTTTTGGCGATTCTCAAAAACAACAAAGTCTGCCAAAAGCCAAGCCTTGTCATTGCTCCCACGTCCGTAGTCAGCAACTGGGTGGCGGAAGTGCGCAAGTTCGTGCCGCACTTCAAGTGTATCCTTTTGCATGGTCAAAAGCGCAAGGAATTCCAGAAAGAAGCCGACGACGCGGATTTGATAGTAACCACCTACGGCTTGCTGCAAAGGGATTTGGAGTTTTTGGCTTCCCTCGAATATTCGACCGTTATCTTGGACGAAGCGCAGATGATCAAAAACACGCGCTCCAAAACGGCGACCGCCGTTTCCGAGTTAAAATCCGAACAAAGGCTGACCCTCACCGGAACGCCAATCGAAAACTCGGTGAGCGAACTTTGGTCGCAGTTCAACTTCCTCATGCCCGGCTTTTTGGGCACGATTCGCGAGTTCCAAACCAATTACATCAAGCCCACGCAAAAGAAGAACATCAAGAAAAGATACGACCACGCCATGCTGCGTCGCCAAACTCGCCCCTTTATTCTGAGAAGGATGAAGCAGCACGTCGCCAAAGAATTACCTCCAAAAATAGAGCAGACGCTTTACTGCGAGATGAACGAAAAGCAGCGTAAACTCTATGACAACGTTATGCTCACGATTAAGAGCCAGCTGGAAGGCAAAATCTCGCTGCAAGGCGCGCAAGGCATGAAATTTGCGATTTTCGACGCGCTCCTCAAACTCCGCCAGAGTTGCTGCGACCCAAGATTAAGCACGCTTTCCGGCGATAATCCACCCCAAAGCTCCAAGCTGTCTTTGTTCGCGGAAACCGTTTCCAGCATCGTCGAAGAAGGTCACCGCGTGCTTGTGTTCAGCCAGTTTGTGAAAATGCTGAACCTCATCCACGGCACTTTGGAAAAGCTGGATATCCCGTTTTTGCAATTGGACGGCTCCTCGCCCAACCGCCAAGAATTGGTCAGAAAATTCCAAGAAAGCGACGAATATCCGGTGTTTTTGATCAGCCTCAAAGCGGGCGGCACGGGCATCAACCTAACGGCAGCCGATTACGTTATCCATTACGACCCATGGTGGAATCCGGCGATGGAAGCGCAAGCGACCGACCGCGTCTATCGCATCGGACAGAAAAACCACGTCCACGTCTATAAGCTGATCACGAAAAACTCAATCTAAGAAAAAATCCTCGACCTGCAAACCAAAAAAATGGCGCTCGCCAATACCATCGTCGGCACAACGGACAGCATCGAAAACATGATCGACCTCGAAGACATTAAAGAACTCTTCGCAATCGATTAATGAAGCGCCGCGGCAAACTTCACGCCGACGTCTCTACGATTGCATTGGTTTTTTAGCGACTCGGCAACCATTCAAAAATCCAAAATCTAAAATCCGCATTCATTCAATAACTGACCGCCAAAATATGAACGACCTTTTAGAGATAATCGAAAAATTTAAAGCGCCGAAAATCCTCACGCTCGGCGATATGATGCTGGACGAATACTGCTGGGGCAAAGTCAATCGCATTTCGCCCGAAGCGCCTATTCCTATTCTGGAAGTCGAAAAAACCGAACTGCGGCTCGGCGGCGCGGCGTCTTCCTGCATGAACCTCAAAGCCCTCGGCTGCGAAGTCTTTCCGCTCGGCGTGATCGGCGACGATGAGAACGGAGCCGCCATGCGACAAATTTTTGAGCGAAACGGCATGGACTCCGCAAACCTATTTGCCATCCCCAAATTCAAAACGACCCTGAAAAAAAGACTGCTCACGCGCCAGCAGCAACTCCTGCGCATGGACGTGGAGCAAAACAAAGTGCCCGACCCCGCAAGTTTCGAGCACTTTGTCGAAGAACGCATCCGCCAAATCATGCCGCAGATGGATGGCGTGCTGATTTCCGATTACGCCAAAGGCGTCTGCACGGAAAAGGTTTTGCGGCTGGTCATCGATTTGGCGAAAAGCCGCAACCTGCCCATCGTCTGCGACCCGGGCAAAGGCAGAGATTACTCCGTTTACAAAGGCGTCACGACGATTAAACCCAACCGCGCCGAAGGACAAATCCTCACGCAGAAAGAATTGAAGGAACAAAACGCCATCCTCGAAGCCGCGCAAACCATGCAAAACCTCACAGCGGCGGAGTTCATCACGCTCAGCCTCGATTCTGACGGCATCCTCCTTTACAAAAGCGAGGACGAATACCACTTCATCCCCGCGCAAATCCAAGAAGTCAGCGACGTCACAGGCGCGGGCGACATGCTGGTCAGCGTGCTCGTGGGCTTGCTGGCAAACGGCGCGGATTACCAAGCCGCCGCCAAAATTGCCAATTTCGCGGCAAGCCTCGAAGTCACCAAACTCGGCGCCTCGCCTTTGGATTGGGAGCAAATCAAAAGCCACATCGAAAGAAGAAGCGCCCCGGGCAAAATGCTCACGCTCGAAAAAATCGGCTTCCACATCCCCCCGCGCATCCACCGCAAAAAACCCATCGTGTTTGTGAACAGCTATTTCGACAACTTCAACAACAGCGTACTCAAATTTTTGCTGGCTCTGGATAACTACTTCGGCAGCGTCGTCGCGGGCGTCAACAGCGATCGTTCGATTCTCGAAGCCAAAGGCGCCATGCCCCTATTAAACTTGGACGAACGCGCCCAAATCCTCTCCAACCTCAGCTCCATCGATTGGGTGATTCCCTTCGACGAACCCGACGCCATTAACCTCCTCCGCGCCATCGAACCCGATATCTACGTCAAAAGCGCCCACCTCGCCGACAAAGATTTCGCCGAACGCAAAATCGCCGAGGAACTCTCCGTCAAAATCGAATTCTTGCCCTATTATCAGTAATTTAACCGATGGAAACGAAAGTCTTAAAACCCCGTCAAGCGCTCAACAAAGCCTTTCTTAAAGTCAAACCCAACCGCGCCGAAATCGAGCTTTTCAAAACAAACCTCGTCGATTTGCTCGATAGGATGAACGAAAACGAATCCGAAGAATTTCACAAAAACCTCGTTTCCGACTTCCTCGAAAATACCTACTACAAACAAACCTACTTCATTAATACCAAAGGCAGAAACGATCTGCTCGTCCACAACTCCAACGACGCGGCAAGTCCCGTGGGCGTCATCGTCGAAGCCAAAAAAACCGACGAATAAAACCGAAGCCCTTTCGCGGGAAAAAATCAACGCGAAAGCGCTCCAAGAATTAGTCCTATATTACCTGCGCTAACGGATTACCCAAAAAAACATTGAAATCAAACACCTCGTCGCCACCAATATCTACGAATGGTTTATTTTCGATGCGACGCTCTTTGACAGCCTCTTCGCCCAAAATAAAACCCTCGTAAAACAATTCGCCGATTTTGAAGCCGGAACCCTAGCGGGAAAAAACACCGATTTCTTTTACAAACAAATCGCCGAACCCTTTATCGACAAAGTCCAAGCCGAACTCGAATATACCTATTTCGATTTTCGAAATTACGAAAAAATCCTTCGAAACAAAGATAAGGCGGACGACGCGAAACTCATCGCCCTCTTCAAACTGCTATCCCCCGAACACCTGCTAAAACTGCCCTTCGCCAACGATAGCAATAGTCTCGACAAAAGATTTTACGCCGAATTGCTGCACATTATCGGCTTAACCGAAACCAAAGAAGGCGGCAAAAAACTGATTGGTCGCCACAAAGAAGGGGCGCGGCACACCGGAACCCTCGTCGAAAGCGCCATTATCCAACTCGATAGCCTCGATAAAATCAGCCGCCTCGAAAACCCGCTGTAATACGGCGAAACCCATCAGGAACAGCTCTTCAACGTCGCCCTCGAACTTTCTATCACTTGGATCAACCGCATCTTGTTTTTGAAACTGCTGGAAGCCCAACTTATCACCTACCTCAAAGGCGAAAAATCCTATTCGTTTCTCGAACTCAACAAAATCAATAGCTACGACGACCTCGACAGCCTTTTCTTTCAAGTCTTGGCGCGCAAACTCGACGAACGCAACGAAGACGTCAAAAAACCCTTTGAAAAAGTCTCCTACCTCAACAGCTCGCTTTTCGAAACCACCGAATTGGAACACGGGACTTTGACCATGGGCAACCTAAAAGACGACAAAGAAATACCCATCCACGCTTCAACGGTTCTCAAAGACAATCGCGGAAAAAACGAACGGGAAATCTAACCGCCCTCGAATACCTGTTTGAATTCCTAAACGCCTACGATTTCAGCGGCGAAGGCTCTGAAGAAATTCAGGAAGACAACAAAACCCTCGTCAACGCTTCCGTCCTCGGATTAATCTTCGAAAAAATCAACGGCTACAAAGACGGCTACTTCTTCACCCCGGGCTTCATTAGCAAGTATATGTTCCGCGAAACCTTCCGCAAAGCCGTCGTGCAAAAATTCAACGAAACCAAAAAATGGAACTGACAAAACATCGATGAACTTTACGACAAAATCGAAGATACCAAAGAAGCAAACAAAATTATAAACGACGTCAAAATCTGCGACCCCGCGTCGGCTCGGGGCACTTCTTGGTCTCCGCTCTCAACGAAATGATCGCCGTCAAAAACGACCTGAAAATCCTCCAAGACCGCGACGGAAAACGCCTTAAAGAATATCGCGTGGAAGTCGTCAACGACGAACTCATCGTTACCGACGAAGACGGCGACCTCTTTGAATACAACCCAAACAACAAAGAAAGCCGGCGCGTGCAAGAAACGCTTTTCCACGAAAAGCAAACCATCATCGAAAACTGCCTGTTCGGGGTGGATATCAATTCCAACTCTGTCAAAATCTGCCGCCTGCGCCTATGGATCGAACTCCTCAAAAGCGCCTATTACAAAAATGACGCGGAACTCGAAACGCTGCCAAACATCGACATCAACATAAAATGCGGCAACTCGCTCACCAGCCGCTTTGCCATCGACGTCAGCCTCAAACAAGCTCTTAAAAAAAATAAGTGGACGATTGAACAATATCGGCAAGCCGTCGACGCTTACCGCAACGCGAAAAACAAAGAGGAGAAAAAAGAAATGGAGCGCCTGATTGCCGACATGAAATCGAAATTCCAAATCGAAATTTCCGCGAACGACCTGAAACTCAAAAACCTCGACAAAAAGAAAGGCGAGTTAGATAAACTTTCCAATCAAGGGATTCTTTTTGAAAGGAGCGAACAACAACCAGAAGCGCGCAAAAAAGAAGCGCGGTCTTTGGAAATTGAAATCGAAAAACTTACGACCGAGATTGAAGAAATAATAATCAACAAAATTTTTGAAAACGCCTTTGAATGGCGCTTTGAATTTCCCGAAGCCCTCGACGACGACGGCGATTTTGTCGGCTTCGACGCGGTCATCGGCAACCCGCCCTATATTCAATTGCAAGCGATGAAAGAAATGTCCGAGCAGCTCAAACAATTTGGATATATAACCTACGAAAAAACGGGCGATATTTATTCGCTCTTCTACGAAAAAGGCGGCGCCATTCTCAAAAATAAAGGCTATCTGGCTTACATCACTTCCAACAAATGGATGCGGGCAGCCTACGGAAAAACGACCCGCAACTACTTCCTAACCTACACCCAACCGCAATTACTGATTGACTTGGTCGGCGGCATATTTGAAGAAGCCACCGTCGATTCCAATATTATGCTTTTCAAAAAACAAGACTACCAAAACCCATTTCCTGCCCTAGTGTACTGTTTGCAAAATAGGCGAATTTAATTATTGTGAGGCATTTTAATTATTCATTTATGCCTTATGCGAAAGTCATTACCTATCGTTGTTTCTGAATCGGAAGCATTGACTCTAAAAAGATTTACTACCTCTCATACCGCCGAAAGCCGCATGAAGCTAAGAGCGCAAATTATTCTTGACTTGCTAACGGGATAACCCAAGTAGTGTTTTAGCTAAACTTGGAATATCGTCGTCCACGTTGCATAAGTAGAAAAATCGCTGGATAGAAAAAGGGCTCGAGGGGCTTAGAGATTTGCAAAGATCTGGAAACCGAAAAAATCATTCCCCTGAAAAGAAAGCTGAAATTATATCTGTAGCTTGCAGTTCTCCCGGGGATGGGAGAAAAAGAAGGACGATTAGAGAAACGTCAAAAATTAGCGGTGTATCGACGCACTCGGTTTGGAAGGCTTTGAAAGAAAATCAACTCAAACCTCATTAAACCGATTATTGGTGTGGAAAAAGCCCCGATCCGGAATTTAAAGAAAAAGCGACAAACATTATGCGAATTAAAAGCAAAAAATGTTGAAATAATTGAAATAAAACTAAAGTAGCCCATCGTTTTTTCTTGGATGTAAAACAATAAAACCAAGGAGAACAATGGACTACGAACTAGAACTTATTCGATTATACTTAACTATACTTTGAGCTTTTCAAAAAAAGGCTCGGAAACTCATGCGAGCGATTAGCCAACCACGCAGATCTTTCATTCACTTACGAACTTCGAAACCTCAAGCTTTTTGCTGACAAAGCTTATATTGATAAACAATTGCAAACCGACGCTAAAAAGTCTGAAGTTGAAAATAATAACGCCGCCCAAAAAGAAAAAGGGTAAAAATTTAAACATGTTCGAAAAATATATTCTGCGGACATAAGCAAGATAAGACAACCAATCGAATCTTATTTTAATTGGCTCAACGAAAAAACAAATATTCAAAACGCTTCGAAAGTCCGTTCCGTAAAAGGATTGTTGAAACATATTTTCGGAAGGCTAGCAGCAGCTCTCTACACAATGGCTTTTAGCTTTTAATTCGCATACAGAAAAGAAGTTTACGATTGACTTAGATTTGCTGTTCTATATTTTAGTAGCTTCTACTCTTAACGGTAAAGAATTAAATCAGATAGGCAGCGGCAATTGAGCCTAGCAGAAGCAGGGCGGAGAAGACATTAAAGACCCTCAAGCGGAATTGGTTGGACAAAACCTTCCCCAATACACTTCCGAATAAAGTCCATGTGCTAGCTGAGCCAAATCCCAAAACCGTAAACAAAAAAATCAGCTTAAAAATATCGTTAAAATAGCTATCGGGTCGAACAAATTGACCGATGGCAACCATGCCCATAATCCACGCCTTGGGATTTATCCACTGAAACAATATCGCCTGCCAAAATTTGAGAGGCTTGAATTTTTTTGCCGCCGAGTCGCTTTGCTCGATATTTTTAAATTTGTCTTTGGTCGTAACCAACTTCCAACAAAACCAAAGCACAAAACCTATGCTGAATATGCTGAGTCCATATTTCAGATAGGGCCAATGCTCCATCAGCGCACCGATGCCAAGACCTTGAAACAGAACCATTATCGGAAAGCCCAGCGCCACCCCAAACAAATGCGGCACAGTTTTAATAAAGCCAACATTTGCGCCCGACGCCGCCAACATGGAGTTATTTGGACCCGGCGAGTACAACATCGCAATACAGAATAGGATAGCTGCTTGGTAAGGAAAAGGCGTCAGGACGGGACTAAAAAAATCCATTCTTCGATGAAGGTTATATTTTTTGGTAAAAGCGAAATCGAAATAGGTTAATCGTTTTGTTGGCTTTTGGGGAGCAAAGATTCCACGTATTTTGAAATCATGTCGGCTTCAAGGTTGATTTTATCGCCAAAGCTCAAACTTTTGAAATTCGTTTTTTGCAAAGTTAAAGGAATGAGACTGACGCCAAATTTTTTGCTGTCGAGTGAGGAAATAGTGAGGCTGACGCCGTTGATCGCGATGGAACCTTTAAAGATTAAGTATTTTTTAATGGGAGCCGCGACTTCAAAAAAAAGATCGCTAAAATCACCGTGATCTTTTTTGTCGATAAATGTAGAAACGCAATCGACATGTCCTTGCACGAGATGCCCTCCAAGTCGATCCGAAAGGCGCAGAGGGAGTTCGAGGTTGAGCCGCGAACCTACTTTGCAGTCGTTGAAATTGGTTTTGGAAAGGGTTTCCGGCGATAATTTCGCTTTAAAACGCGAGCCGGTTATTTCAGTCGCGGTGAGGCATACGCCATTGCAAGCGACGCTGGCGCCAAGTTCGAGTTGCGAGGAAATATCTTTGTTTTCGACGGTTATAGTAAAAACGGGGGATTTTTGAACTTCGACAACGAATCCCAGATGTTCGATGATGCCCGTAAACATTAGGATGTGAGTATTTCAGGTAATAACAAGGCGCCGAAAACGCCGCTTGAATCTCCCATTTTGTTTTTAAGTATTTTGAACTCAATATCTTCGCTGAACAGGTGTTCTTTTACTTTTTCGGGCCCGAGTTCGTAAAGCAGTGGAATATTGGACATGCCACCACCGAGCACGATGGCGTCGGGATCAAAGATTAAAGTCACGTTCGCCATGCATCTGCCAAAGTGATCCAGATATTCGTTAAACGCTTTGCGCGCCTGCTCATCGTTTTGGTGATAGAGCTCTAATATTTCCTGCGAGGTTTTTTTCTCGCCGGAATGTTTCTTATAAATGCGCTGAAAGCCCGAGCCGGAAAGATAAAGTTCCATGCAACCATGATTGCCGCACCAGCATTTCTCGCCTTCGATGTCGAAAGAAAAGTGTCCCCATTCGCCGGTATTCCCGTGCAAACCTTCCACCAGTTTGCCATTGACGACTATACCGCCTCCCATGCCGGTTCCCAAAATAAATGCGGCAACGTTTTTATAGCCTTTGCCGGCTCCGTAAATGGATTCGCTCAAGGCTAAGCAATTGGCGTCGTTCGCAATAAAAACGGGCTGGTGCAATCTATCTTCGAGGTCTTTTTTAAAACTTTCGCCATTCAGACATTGCGAATTGGCGTTTCTGACTTTGCCGGAAAATGGAGAGATCGAGCCGGGAATACCCATGCCAATCGTTACCGGACAGTCGGCTACCTTTTTTGTTTTTTCGACCAAGCGCACAATCTTATCGACAATATTCTGATAGCCTTTGCTCTGTTCCGTGGGGATTCTTTCTTTATGAATAAGTTCGATCGAATCTTTTTCGGTTAGGATAATTTCAATCTTGGTGCCGCCTAAATCAATGCCAATTCTTCTTGTCATCTTTATTTGTCTAACTTCTGTTTAATTATTTCTTCGAGTTTTACCGTATCTTTTGCGAAATTCCTGATGCCTTCCGCCAACTTTTCAGTCGCCATGGCATCTTCGTTCATGCCGAAACGAAAGCTTGCTTCGTCCGCGTTGATTTTCGCCAAATTTAAATTTTTAGCCGTCTCCGGATTTAATTTTGGGATCAGGTCGTCCTTGGTATTACCTCTAAGTTCGGACATAAGCGCGGGGCTAATCGTCAAACGATCGCAACCGGCTAACTCTAAAATCTCGCCGATATTTCGAAAGCTCGCGCCCATGACGATGGTTTTTAGGTCAAAGCGCTTATAATAGTTGTAGATGGATTTGACTGAAAGCACGCCCGGATCGTCTTGCGCAGTGAAGGTTTTGCCACTGGCTTTAACGTGCCAATCAAGAATGCGCCCGACAAAAGGCGAAATCAAAAAGGCCTTAGCTACCGCGCAGACAATCGCTTGGTAGATACTGAAAATCAAAGTCATGTTGCAATTGATTCCCATCTTTTGCAGAACCTCAGCCGCTCGAATACCTTCCCAAGTCGACGCGATTTTAATCAAAACCCTATCGCGGGAGACGCCCAAACCTTCATAGAGTTTTATGATATTCTGTGCTTTATCGATTGTTTTTTGGGTGTCAAACGACAGCCGCGCATCGACTTCTGTGGAAACATAGCCCGGAATATGTTGCAGAATTTCTTTGCCAAAATTAACGGCGATTTTATCCAAAGAGCTTTGCAATTTATCGCCGTTTGATTTTTTGCCATGACTGACCCCTTCGTCGATCAACTCTCGATACTCCTCTTTTTGAGAAGCGTTGAGGATTAGGCTGGGGTTGGTCGTAGCGTCTTGCGGGTTAAATTCTTTGATTTTTTCAATTTCACCGGTATCGGCGACTACAATGGAGTGTTTTTGTAAGCGCTCTAATAAATTCATTTTTGACGATAAGCTAGATTAAGATTAGCAAATATTGTTGATTCTTGATTGAGACAATAACCTCGCAAGATATAAATTAATTTTGTTCTTGTGAAGCGATTAAGACTGTCGGAGTTTTTGGGATAAAGAATGGAATACGAATTAAATTTTTACTTGGCTTTAGCGCTGGCTTATTTTTTGGGGTGTATTCCTTCGGGATACCTGATAGCCAAATTCTTTTTGGGATTTGACGTTACAAAACAAGGCAGCGGCAACGTGGGCGCGACAAACCTCACGCGCACCGGCGGCAAAAAAGCCGGTCTTGCGACCTTGCTCATCGATTTGGCGAAAGGTGCTTTAGCGGTTTTCTTGTTTCAAGTCCTCAACCACGATTCCGCCGAACATTATGCCTTGCTCGCGGGGCTGATTTCAGTATTTGGTCATATTCATAATATATTCCTCAAATTCAAAGGCGGCAAAGGAATAGCCACGCATTTTGGCGTATGGCTCGTTTTCAATCCTATTCTTTTTTTGGCGCAAGCTTTGTCATGGATAGCGGTCTTTTCAATCAGCCGCATTTCCAGTTTGTCCGCTTTGACAATGCTCCTAGCGTTAATTATTATTGTCTACTTTATCTATGGTATTAGCCCAGTATTTTACTTAGTTTTAGCGGAGGTCTGCTATATTTTTTGGCAACACAAAGCTAACATTCAACGCTTGTTAAAAGGCGAAGAAAAGAAATTAGAAGCTAAAAAAAATCGTTAATCTTAGGAATTTTAATCAAAACTCACTCACAAATAAATTAATTATGTCTGAAGAAAACCCTTGGGGGAAAAAGAAGCAGCCGCAAAACATCGACGAATTGGTCGACGAGGGGCTGAAGAAAATCCAAAACCTGTTCAAAAACGGTGATAAGCCGCCGGGAGGTCCGCAGCCAAATGGCTTTGGCAGACCTCAAGTTCCGGTAAACAAAAGCATGTTGTTTTTGTTTATCATTTTGTTACTGATTTTCACAGCGTGGAAGTCCTTTTATATCATTCAGCCCGGAGAGCGCGGCGTGGTGCTTCAATTTGGAAAGTTTACGCGCATTGGGGAATCGGGTTTGAACTTTTTACTGCCTTACGTTGATGAGGTCTTTATCGTCGACGTCGAATCAGTAAGAACGCTCGAATTTGGCTTTCGCGGTCCATCTGAGAGAGAGCTTGCCAGCCAATCTTTTCTGAATAATTCACGTACCTACGACACCGAATCTTTAATGCTGACGGGCGATAGGAACGTGATTAACTTGAATTGGGTTGTTCAATATCGCATTAAAGACCCCGTCAAATATCTGTTTAATGTCAAGCAGCCCGTTTCCTTGATTAATGAAACCAGCGAGTTTGTGCTGAGAAGGTTGGTCGGTAATAGAGATTTCGACTATGTATTGGATAAACGCGAGGAAGTCGCTTTTGAAACGCAAAACGAAATGCAGTCGTTAATCGACAGCCCGCAATATGATATTGGGATTGAGGTTGTGAAAGTGCAGTTGCTCGACGTAACGCCTCCCGAGACGGTTCGTCCTTCTTTTAACGAAGTCAACGAAGCTGATCAGGATAAAACTCGATTGGTCAACGAAGCGCAGAAAATTCTAAACGAACAAATTCCGAGAGCGCGGGGCGAGGCTTTGCAGCTGGTGCAAGAGGCTGAAGGTTATGCGATTCAGCGTTTAAACCGCGCCGAAGGTGAAATTGCGAGGTTTAACGATATTTATGACGAATATAGAAATTTCAAGACAGTAACTCGAACAAGGCTCTATTTAGAAACAATGCGAGAAGTTCTCCCCAAAATCGATGAGGTCGTTGTTGTCGATAAAAACAATAACGTTTTGCCATTGCTCAATTTGGGTAAATCCAACCCCATCATCAAGGAGTAAAACATGAAAAAGAAATTATTTTTACCATTACTGTTGATTCCGTTTTTTATTCTCGCCTACTCTTCGATTTATATTGTTGACGAGACAAAGCAGGCAATACTTGTTGAATTTGGCAAGCCAATCGGCGAAGCAATTATAGAACCGGGTATTTATTTCAAACTACCTTATCGCGAAGTCCGCTACTTAGAGAAAAGAGTGATTAATTGGGACGGAGAGCCAAACGAAATCCCAACCAATGATAAAACCTTTATCTGGGTTGATACCACGGCGCGCTGGCAGATTACCGATCCGCTTGTCTTTTTGCAAAGGCTTGGAAATGAAAACCGAGCGAATATTGTCTTGAACAACTTGATTGACGGCGCGGTGCGAGACTTAGTCACCAAAAACGACTTGATCGAGATTATTCTGAGTTCCGATTTGAAAGAAGAGTATTCCGTGAGCACCGAAGCCAAAAGGAAGATTGGCGATATTAAGGTCGGTCGCGATAAATTTTCCGAGTTAATTAAAGTCGCTTTGTCTGAAGAAATGACCAAAAACGGCATCGTGCTTTTGGACGTCCTCATCAACAGGCTCAATTATACTGAGAAAGTTCGAAGCCGCGTTTATGACCGAATGATTTCTGAAAGGAAAAGAATTGCCAGCCGACTTCGCTCTGAAGGCGAGGGCGCAAGAGCCAAAATTCTTGGTGATATGGACAGAGAACTAAAGTCCATTCAATCGGACGCTTTCAAACAATCCGAACAAATTCGAGGTGAAGCGGACGCAAAAGCGCTCAAAATATACGGCGAGGCTTACAGCATCGATCCAGAATTTTTTAGCTTTTATATGAGCCTTGAGAGTTACAAGCAGTTTGTCGGTAGCAATACTAAGCTTGTTTTGGAATCCGATTCAGACTTGTATAAATACATTAAATCCATGAATCCCTAGAAGAAACCATTAAACGGTTTCTCTATCGAGGGCATTTTCTAAATGCTCTCCCACTTATTATCCTCATCCGTTTCTCATCACTGCATGAGAAAATTCATTCCACAATTATAAAATCTTTGCTCGTTATATCCTGTCCGTTAATACGCAAGGTCAGACTATGTTTGCCGGGGTATATCTTGAAAGTGGTCATGTCTTTACGCATGGGATGTTTTTTCTGAATTTTTTCCGATTTGTCCTTTTTCGCTTTAAGTTCCTTTAATTTGAAAACTTTGTTTCTAGCGGCTCCGGCTATTGAAGCAAAGCAAATCGAGTAATCAATCATCAATTCCGAGTCTTTTGACGCAATTAGCGAAAATGAAAATTCAAGCGCTTCACCCAAAACTAATCGATCTTTTTTGAGTTCAAGCAAAAATGATTCGAGTTTGGGAGCGTCATTATAGCCTAACATCGCGAGAGCTTCCGCATTTCCCGCTTTGATTTCGCTCCGCAAAGCATGCTTGATAAGATAATCCATTTCTAACGAATTTTGCTTTCCGGCTTCTTTCCAGCGGCGAAGAGTCTTCAAGGTCAAATCGGTATTTTGTTTTGAAATATCGTTCAAGTGATTAGCGACTGAACGAACCACATACCTTGTTCGGTCAAAATAAAGATTTTCCAGAATACGAGTGATAACTTCCTCGTTATCGAGAGTCACCTTTCGGCTCCAAGGCAGGTTGGGGCGCGTGCCTTCGCTCGCCAAGCGGCGCACATGATAATTTTCGTTGCGACTCCATTTTTCCACTTCGGCGATGGTTACTTGCGGAAAATCGCAAAGGAAATTGCGCAGAGCATCCTCGGCTGAGAACCGCTTTGTAATTTCTTTGAGCGCATTCAATGAAAACGCTAAATCTTTGGCATTACAGCCGTAAACGGAAACATATTCTCCGTAAGGCGCGAAAATAAAATCACCAAAATCCCCGTCGGTTTTGTCGGGATCGCACTCTGCAGGCAAAGATTTCAAAAGAATATTCACCGCTTGGCGATAATCCTGTGGCAAACAGCACTTCAAATTTTCGCGAATCCAAGAAATACGTTGTTTCAACTCCAATTCCGGGAATTTATTTAAGACATCCTTTGTAAATGCGTCTGACTCAAATTGCGGATATGCATTTTGGATTAGGTCGGACAAATAAACTACTTTGTTTTCATTAAATAAATGATCTTTAAGCGAGAACTTTTCTTTCATATTTTTACTCAAATTTTGGATATAGCGTTTTTTTGGAGATTATACTTTTTTATTAAAACTAAAGTTTGTTCCGAGTAATTTTGAAATATTTGTAAATCACACCATGATCTTAGGTAAAAAATTTATTGCATAAAAGTTTTTAATCAAACTAATTATTTATTTTAATAGTTGACCTAAATAGGTTTTTAATTAACTTTCTCAATATGGTTAGCAATTAAAAAATATACATCGTAATTAATCGCGAAATCTAATTTTTGCTAATTGGTGATAATATAAAATCAAAATGTTAGAAGATATTGAAAACGAAGGCGAAGTTTCTTTGGATTTCCAGCCGGAGAACAAAAAGATCCATTATGGACTTGAGGAGATGCAAAAGTCCATCTTTGAAAATTCGCATTTGCAGAAGGAGTTGCTGGACGAAAAAAGCCGCTATTTTTCCGCTTTTGGACGCCTAAAAGAGACCTCCCCAACTTACCTTCACCGAATTAATTCTTTTCTGAATTGGTTTATTTTTGACTATCAAACAAAGCTGAAAGGTCAGAGCGTCTTAAGTTTATACGCTGATCAGTTGAGGAGAGCCGGAAAAGAGATTGAATTTAGTTATGTGAGCCATTTTTCAAACAATACGCACGGGCTATTTGAATTGTTAAAAGTCAAAGATGACTCCATCAAAGTGAGGGATCTATTTAACAAAAGGAAAATTTTCATTTCGCAGAAAAATGCTTTGCTGGGTCTTTCCAGCGGCGATGTCTTCGAATCGCGGGTATTTGAAATCGATAATATTTTTTACTTCTCGAATTATTTAATTTTGCACCCTGCCAAAGTCAGAAAGCAGATCATGAACAAAGTTAAATCTATGCAAAAGCAAAAGAAAGATTCTTCCGAGTTTAAATCTTTAATTTTTGACCTTCAGTTATTCCATTATAAATGGGAGTCCTACCAACATATTGATATCAACTCCATCTACAAACTAGATTAGCTTCAAGCCTCTCCACGAAACGAGTTTCGAGTGGTGGAACTATTTTGAACTCAAGCAAATCCATCAAAACTCGCGCTTGATTGCGATGATATGCGATCAAGATTATCCTTCGACTTCTTAGACGGGCAAGTGTTTCAAATTCAATATTGGAAGCTCGGTCGTGGAATCGGGAAGGAGTAAAGCGCCCAACGTAAATTCGGGCGTTTGGTGCAAGAAGGCATAGGCGGTAAAATGATTTTGATTTATCGGCGAGCAAGAGAACTCTTGAAATTGGTCGTCCTTTTTTCGACTTAAAACCACAGAACTCATATCGCACCGGAGAGCGCTGAGCAGCGGAATATTAATCAATTTAACAAGCGACTCTTTTAATACCCAAAGACGATTAAAAGCTAGTTTGGCTTCCTCGGGCGCGGAAAGCATCCGTAACTCATTGGGATGAAAATACCTTTTCGAAATTGCCTTTTGGTCGGCGGAGCGATTATTGTCCAGAATATCAATCCCAATTTGAGCGTTTGTAGCGACAGCCACAGCAACGTGCTTTTGATCATGACTGAGTGACAACTTCAATTTGCAATTTTGCTTAACTAATCTAGGAGCTTGATTAGGAGCGAACTCAAGCTGAACATTATCAGCTAGTTCAGGATAAATTTTAGAGAGCATTGAGTGCATTAGTCGACGCGAAGCCTTTTTTGACAATTGAGCTTCCTCTTGATTTTTATCGACTTTCTCCAACTCGTTTATTTGATCCTGCTCGCCTGAACAGTTCATTGAAAATAACGAAGCAGACCATATATTTACTACGCTCCTTTTCAAATCCAAAAAACCTCTATCGAAATTGCTTTTCCTGCAAAAAGCCCATCAGTATTAAATTCCTCGTTCACTTCTTAACCGCATAAGAGCTTTTCTCTCACGCTTCTAAAATATAGCTCATCATTAAAGGGTCAGTTCGCGGGCTTCATTGTTTTTTGGGTCATACACCACCATTCCGCCACTCCTTACGGTAATACCCGTAACTGCGTAAATCACCACCTGATGGGTGACCATTACCGTGATAGGCGTAAAAGATTCATTATTTTTCGAAAAGCTTTGCGGCACTTTTTTCACAGGCGATTTAACCGTCTGAAAGAAGTTTTTCAGATAGTTTAAGGTATCCTCGCGGTTTACTATCCCTTGGAAAAATGAGTTAAGCCCCGGATTTTTTTCCAGCCGCATATTCGCCAATCGAAGATTTTCGGCTGTCTCCAAGCATCGGCACCACTGGCTGGAATAGACCATATTATGAAAAATTCCCGCATCGCGAAATAATTTACCTAATTCTTTTGCTTGTTCGCGTCCGGTTTCGTTCAAATTCCTTTGAGTCGAACAGTCTTCAACGGAAAAGTAATCCGGATCGCCAAAGCCCGGGGCATAAGCATGACGAACCATCAGATAAAGAGTCGTTTGTTGTATCTCTGGGGACTGATTGTAAATTTTGAGAAAATTTTAGAATGATAGGTTATCCTCCAGATTGGTCAGAGCTTTAAGGCTTAAAGGCTTGATAAGAAACACCGATACACCCAAAGCAAAAAAGATTTTTTGAGATATTGTTATTTTATTGAGCGCCATAATTTCCTTTGTGTTGAGGTTTAGAAAATTCAAGTCCTAGTAACTTTTAACTTAAATAATCCCCTAACTGATTTCCAAATTAATGAAAATTAGCAAACCGAAGAGGAACTTTAAAAAATCAAGGAATATTATCGAAGGGAATTACTGATGGTCGGAGATTTTTGAAAATTAAGAAAACGGAGTTTTCATCAAAATATCCCAAACCACGATATTTTTTCGTTATGCGAAAACGGTAAATGCCGAAGTGTTTTGGTTGCATAATTTTGAAATCGACCGCCTTCAAATTATCGAGTTTATATACTTCATCAATGTTTCAAGAAGATGTTTTTTACTCTTCCATACTCCATTTTTCAGTACCTGCCTTGTCATTATCGAAAAGAATATCTCAACTTGATTAAGCCATGAGGCATAAGTAGGCGTGTAATGTATATGCATTCTGCGCCGCGAGGCAATCCAAGCCTTGACGTCTTTTTGTTTATGAACAGAGTGATTATCAGCAATTATATGCAACTGTTTATTAGGGTATTTGCGATAAATCTTCTTTAAAAATTTAATAAAATTTTCCGCTGTATTTCTATCGATACTTGAAGCCGTAACTTTTCCGCTCGCGGTTTCTAAAGCGGTTACAAGATTGATTGTTCAGTGCCAAAATATGTTGCCGTTTGGCGTTCGGGCTTGGCGAAAATTCCGGGAAGCACAGGCTGTTACCTTTCAAGTGCTTGAATTTGAGTCTTTTCATCCACGCAAATAACCAAAGCATTATCAGGCGGACTCATATAAAAACCAATAATGTTTGTCGCTTTTTCTTTAAATTCCGGATCGGGGCTTTTTCCACACCAATTAATCGGTTTGATGAGGTTTGAGTTGATTTTCTTTCAAAGCCTTCCAAACCGAGTGCGTCGATACTCCGGTAATTTTTGACGTTTCTCTAATCGTCCTTCTTTTTCTCCCATCCCCGGGAGAACTGCAAGCTACAGATATAATTTCAGCTTTCTTTTCAGGGGAATGATTTTTTCGGTTTCCGGGTCTTTGCAAATCTCTAAGCCCCTCGAGCCCTTTTTCTATCCAGCGAGTTTTCCACTTATGCAACGTGGACGACGATATTCCAAGTTTAGCTAAAACACTACTTGGGCTATCCCCGTTAGCAAGATCAAGAATAATTTGCGCTCTTAGCTTCATACGGCTTTCGGCGGTATGAGAGGTAGTAAATCTTTTTAGAGTCAATGCTTCCGATTCAGAAACAACGATAGGTAATGATTTTCGCATAAGGCATAAATGAATAATTAAAATGCCTCACAATAATTAAATTCGCTTATTTTGCAAACAATACACTAGAAAGAAGATTCCTCCTGGCTTGCCGCCAGATCCCGGCGAGGTGGGAAAATCAACCTTGGAAGGAATTGATTCCGACAACGACGGCGTCCGCGACGATATCCAACGTTACATCGCTATCGAATATCAGGACTCCGAAAAAATTAGGCGCGTTTTGACTGGAAAAGCTAAAGTCGATCAGGAATTTTTGCTTAATGCCGCTGATAAAGAAAAGGTATTGGAGGCGCGAAATAAAAGAAGTAAGCAAAGTGATTGTGCATTTTATATTGATCCGGAAAACGCCTATCAAATGCTAAAAAAACTCAAAGCTGAAATGCTTAATACAGAAGAGAGAATAAGAGCATGGATCAAAGCTGATTCGCATTTAGGTGGCATGACTTTTAGTTTGTCAGACGATGAAAAGTCTCAGTGCAATTTTAACCCCGATGAACTTAAAAATTAGGAGGTTTATAAAAGAAATAGCTTTAATCAATTTATTTTTTTTATTTGGAATTAATATTTACGCTAATTATTGTTCAGTTTTAGAAAGAGAGTCATTTTTTTTTGTTCTTATATTTTTACGAATGGAGATTATAAAATCAGATAGAAGTTACCTCGCTGAAATTCGCGAAGTATACAAAATCGCTCGGGAGAGGATGGTTGAAGTTGGCAATCCTAATCAATGGCCTGAAGGTTATCCGACAGAAAAAGTCATTGAAAAAGATATTGACTTAGAGAGATTGCATATATGCGTTGGCGAGGCTCAAATTTCTGGTTGTTTTGCTTTAATCGACGGAGATGACCCAACTTATGCCAAAATCGAAGACGTTGATTGGTTGAACCGGCTTCCATATTACACGATTCACAGGCTGGCGATTCGCTTCGCCAATCGCGGCGTTGGCTCGGATTGTGTGAAATGGTGCATAGAAAATTATGGAAACATAAGATCCGACACCCACCCACAAAATATCCCAATGCAAAAATTATTTGCCAAATTCGGCTTTGTTAAATGCGGAATTATTTACAACAGCTGGGGGGATAAAAGATTCGCCTATCAAATTTGCAAAGAATAAATTTAGTGTAATGTTCGAACTATCATTTTATATTCGCGCTTGAATTGGTTATTTGAAGCGCTCGACTCACAAATAAATTTAACCCCCTGAAGAAACACGATGAAAAACATTATCCGTACTTGCCTTCGGTTCCGCGATGGACGAGGTCTTGAAGCCGCTAAATTCTATTGCTCCTTGATACCGGGGAGTCAAATCGAAAAATCTTTTGGAGGTAAGGCCGATCAAGGAACTTTCGCGATCATTGATTTTTTGCTGGGCGGAGTTCCTTATCAGATACTCGACGCAGGGCCGCATTTCACGCTTACCGAAGCGGTATCAATTTCAGTTATGACGGAAGATCAGGCGGAAACGGATAGATTATGGGAAGCTTTGACAGCTAATGGCGGGCAAGAAAGCATGTGCGGCTGGCTTAAAGATCGCTACGGCCTATCTTGGCAGATATTCCCCAAACGACTTGGCGAACTGACAATGCACGAAGATAAGGAAATTTCCGCAAAGGCAATGGCGGCGATGATGCGGATGAAGAAAATTAATATCGCGGAACTTGAAGAGGCTGTTGCCGGATAGAGTTTTGCTTGAAATTCGCGTTAAAAGCCTATTGAAACGTAAAAGGTCGAACGTTCGTCTCCGTTGTCGCCTCCCTTTTCACCAATTTCTTCTTTAGAAAAAGCATAACCTAGCACCAACATTTTCTCCAAACCTAAATTGGCTTCGATTCCGAAGGTTGGATATCCTTGATTGAGACCAGCGCGAATCGCAAAAATATTGAAAGTTCGATTGACCGGAATATGTGAGATTTCAACGCCGAAATGGGATCTTTTCAATAAGTCGTGATCATTTTCTGGACCTTGCTCAAAAGTTAGATCCCTGACGTCCAAAGCCACTTTAAAAGTCCATCGCTTATATATTGGAGCAATTGAAATACCCGCCGAAATTTCTTGTTTGATTTCCGTGTAATCACTCGTTCCATCTTCAAATCTAACGCCGCCGATGTTTTGACCGACCACTGAGAAACGTAACCTGATTGGATGCGGCAAGCGATACATGACCCCTGCGTCGAAACCATAATTCCTGATTGGATCCAAGTCCCCAATGGATGGCAGTTTTTTATCGGTGGTTAAATCCGTGATACTATAAGTCGTTGTGTTTTCGATTCTTTCGATCATTCGACCGGAAAAACCAATTACGTACTCGCCTAAGTTGATCGGGATGCTGATACCGGTTTGGAGTACTTTATCAAAGCGGATTATACTTGTGCCGGTGGTATTAATTTGATCATCGATCTCCAAATTGACAAAAGTTTCATATCCGTAAGTCAAACCCCAGACCAGCCCCCTATCCAATAAATAGGCATAAACGCCGGTATCCGCGCGAGCATAGGTGTAAATGCTGGAATTTCTATTTTTGGTCAGTACATCAAAATAATCCGCGGTGGAATCGCTAAGACTACTATCTCTATTGCGAATAAAATCATAGAAATCAATCCCGCCTTTGTTTACTTCAACGGTTAAGGCAAGTATGTCCCAAAAAGACTCTTGAATATTCGCTAGCGCTGCAGGATTCGTATAAAGAGTTTCGACGTCGCTCGCAGTGGTTAATGAAGCGCCGCCCATTCCCATGCTTCTAAAACTTCTTCCATTTCTATAAAAACTTTGCGCTTCTACGGTAAATGAAAAAAGGATTCCGCAAAGACACAAAAATAATATTCTATTTTTAAATGACATCTTTAATTTAGAAGCGACTAATAATTTTTTTACTCAATTAACCTTCTCGTTAACGGATAAATATTTTTAAAGGTCTGTATAATATGCAAAAAAGTATGCAAAAAACAAGCATCTTTTAGTTAGTGGCTAGTGATTTGTAGTTAGTAATTAGACGGAATTAATCTAGGTTCATTTAAAACCAAATCACTAACTACTAGCCACTATTCAATAGCCTACTCTTCTCGACTAAAGCCTTGACAAGATTCCAATTCTATTTCGTGGAGGCGAACTCCTTCCCAACAATCGCCTCGACAATCGTTATTCCAAGCGAGGCATTCATAGATGAGATTTCGCGGATCAGTTACAAAGCGCAAGAAATAATATTCTTTCGTTTCATTATGCAAAGACGGGGAGGTATTTTTGGCAAGGATTACTTCGCGACATTCTCGATATAATTCGTTGATTGTTTTTGGAGCGACGCCCTCGGGGTGGGTGTTGAGTTCTTCTTCCTCCTCAACCCATTTGATGATATGTCTGACTTTTTCAAAATCGGGACGGTTTTGTTCGAAGGCACGTGAAACCACGGTTCCTTTTTGAACGCGGATCACCGTTTTTTCGCGGAGGTTTGTCCAGCTTTGCCGGTAAGCTCTGTAAGTATAAGTTTCTTCGCAGTTATTTAGATACCTTTGCCAACTTTCAAAGCTTTGTTGGTATCTTTCAAGAATTTCTTGCTTATTCTGTCTGATGCTAACCGGATATTGCGGATTATCCGCGTGAAGGGGGAATAAAAAGATGGGTAAGATTGCTAGGAGAAATAAATTTGCTTTTCGCAAGAATCAAAAGCCATAAGTCACGCCAATACCAATTACGCTGCCTGAGAAAGAAATTTTTCTTTCAACGTCGCCCGCTTTGACGGTAATGCTAGTATCGGTGAAAAAATTATAGCCTAAATGGACGTCCAAGGCGGAGTCAAAACTATAGCCTACTAACAAAAAAGCTTTGCCCGTAGAAGCATTTCCGGAATATTGAGTCGTTTGCTCCATAAAATCTAATTTAGCTTCGCCCATACCATAGCCAAACATGTATTTAACTCCGCTACTGCGAATCGAGTAAGATAAAGAGAAAATATTAAGTTTTAATTTATTGTCAACGTTATCATAAACCCCATATTTGATATTTTGCGAAAAATTTTCATACCCAAAACCAACGTTGGCAAAGAATGAAACGTCCACAAAAAAACCGAATGGATTACCGTCGGTGGCGATTTTCGTGGTGGAGCCTGTTTCGCTAAAATTTAGTTGCGATGCAACGGGCACGTCAAAAGTGATGCGATAGATGCTTTGTTGCGAAAAGACATTTTGCTGTGCGGCGAAAATGAGCAAGCTGAAAAGGAGTTGTTTTAATTTCAATCTATGCATTTGATTTCTGTTTGATCTTGTTGGGAATTTTTTTAATAAAATGCAATTTAAACGCCAGAATTGATTTTTCTTCTGATATTCCTAGCGCTAACACCCAATACCTCCGCGGCTTTCGTTTTGTTATTGCCGGTTTGATGCAGGGCATGTTCGATCAATAGTTGTTTGGCGTCCTCTAATTTGGTGCCAAAAGGAATAAAGACCCCATTTGAATTTGTTTCATCTTTTATCCGCGCCGGTTTGGGTTTGTTAAACTCGGGCATGATGGACATCAGATGATCGGCGTTCAACATCCGAATATCCGTAGGTATCAGCACCGCGAGGCGCGTCACAATCTTGCGAAGTTGCCGCACATTGCCATCCCAATTAAACTCACGCAAAAACTCCAGCGCGCCTTCTGTAAAATATGGATAGGGAGTTTTCCTATTCTTTTCGCTTAAAGCCCTCTGGAAGAAAAATGTCGTCAACAGCGGAATATCCTCTTTTCGATCTCGCAATGGCGGAAGGTGAACATGTAGGATATTCAGACGATAATAAAGGTCTTCCCTGAACAATCCGGCTTGAATCGCTTCTTCGAGGTTCACGCGGGTTGCCGCCAAAACCCGAACGTTGATCGGTATATGCTTTTCGCTGCCGACCCTCGCCAGCATTCCGTCTTCGAGAATTCTTAGCAGACGAACTTGGGAAGCCATCGGCATTTCACCGATTTCATCCAAAAAAATCGTGCCTTTATCGGCAAGCTCAAACTTTCCTTTCTTGGAGCTAACCGCTCCGGTGAACGCGCCTTTTTCGTGTCCGAAAAGCTCGCTTTCAATCAATGTTTCTTGAATCGCTCCGCAGTTAACTGGGACAAATGGATATTCGTCTCTATCGCTCAAAGCATGGATAGCTCTAGCAACCATCTCTTTGCCGGTGCCAGTTTCTCCGGTAATTAGCACGCTAAAGTTCGTAGACGCGACACGCGGCAACATGGAAAGTCCGCGCCGCATGACATCCGAACGGAACAATAAGTACTTCTGCAATTTCTTAAACTCCGGGTCAAGTTCGGAAATTTGAAAAACCCTTTGTTCAAGTTTGGCTTTAATATCTAACGCAAGTTTATCCCAATGAACGGGTTCAATCAGGCAGTCAGTTGCACCCAATTTCATCAATTCGATGCCGTCAGCTTTGGATTCTTCGTCGGCAATAAAATAGAAAAGTCCGTATGGATTCTGCTCATAAAAGAAACGCATCAACCCAATTTGCTGCTGTTCGGAAGTCCAGCCGCAAATCAAAGCATGGATTTGCCCGCCTTTTAAAAGGTGGACTGCGGACTTGATATCAGTAGCTATCTCCAGTTTAACGGAGTATTTGGAGAAGTTTTTTTTAAGCGCTCTCAGCCTTTCAAAATCTTCGTCGATAAGTAAAAATACATAATTTTGCAGAAGACCGGAAAGCTTCTCGCGGGCAACTAATTCCTTGTTCATACCATCGGTTAGTATGGTAAATCGATTAATTGAAGAAGATTAAATTTCCAACGCCTTTCCTCGTTTTCGTCGCGTTCCAAAGTCATTCGAATTACTGCTTTTTTCTCAAAAAAACTGTTAGGGTTAATCGTATGCTTAAAATGAAAGGTCATCGTAATATCCGCCATAAATAAATTTATGAATTCAATTTTTTCGATTTCGCCGCTTTTCTTGCTTTCGTCAAGCCGCCATTCTTTCGTCATCATTTCCGTTGCAAATTCTTGTTCGGTAATGACCTGTTTACTTAAGCTCTCGCCTTTTTTATAGACGCCATCCATAAAGTTTTCCTCCATCCAATCGCTAACCATCGCGTCAACCTTGTTGCGAATTTGCGACTCGAGAAACCCCCTTTGGAATTTATTCACCTCGTCCACCGCAAGAACAGAGAGGAATGGAATGAAAAAGAAAAATAAAATTAATACGTATTTTCTCATAGAACAATAAGGTTTAGCTGCTGAAAATATTCATACCGCTTTTTTTTTCAATCTTAAGGTATTCGTCATAAGTACCGACTTCGATGATATTTGAATCGGAAATATTTAGAGCCTTTATCGAAACCCCCGCTTCTGCCAACTTTAAATAGCTATCCACTATCGATTCGTCCCAAAAACCGGATTGATAAAAGGCTTGGCTGCCCTTTGCCGAAAAATAAGCGACGCCGCAAAAATCTAAGATTTCTCGCTTGTTAAATTTCGCGCTATCAATAAGCTTCTCACCTTGCGGAGTATAATGTCCAAGCAGTTGTCTTTCCTCGTTGAAGATCAATCCGAGAGGATGTGAAGGCTTCTTAGTCAGCAATACTATGTCGGCTCCTTCGGATGACTTAGCACGCATCATTTCCCAATCAAAACGGGTAATCAAATCACAATTATGCAAAATGAAATCCGAGACCTTCAATCTTTCCATCGCATTCTGCAATCCGCCGCCCGTACCCAATATTTTAGGCTCTTTAATGATCGAAACAGGATAGGGCAGTCGAACATTCGAGAAAAAGGCGTCTAACAAATGCGTTTGATAATGCGCGTTGACGATGAGTTCGTCGATTGGCGGCAAGCTTTCCAAAATCCAACCCAGCAAAGTTTTGCCTTTTAGCCAAATTAACGGCTTCGGTAAGATTTCGGTTAACTCGCCCATTCTTTTTCCAAAACCGGCGGCAAAAATCATAGCTTTCATTGCGATTATAATCTTGGCAAAAGTTCGGGCAGTTTTTCCGCCGCTTTGCCGCTAATGACTTCAAAACTTTTTGGAATCAAAGGCGATGGGTTGAGGTCGATAAAATATTTCTGTTTCGCGTCGGAAAACATGCTTAGAAAGCCCGCCGCCGGATAAACGACTGCCGAAGTGCCAACGCCGATAAAGACGTCCGTCTTATGCAGCCAATTCTCCAAATGAAAACTTGCCATATCTACCGCTTCGCCAAACCAAACCACCCCCGGGCGAAGCTGGCTTCCGCATTTGGGGCAAGCGTCTCCAAGTTTGATGGGGTTATTAATAGTCTTTTTAAAATCGCAATTTTTGCCGCCGTAATCGACTCCCGTATCAAAATGGTTTTCGCATTTGGCTTCGAGTATCTTACCGTGCAAATGAATTACATTTTGGCAGCCCGCTCTTTCCAGCAGGTCATCGACGTTTTGAGTGATTACAAGCGTCTCGCAGCGTTTCTGCAAATCGGAGATTGCAATATGGGCAGGATTTGGCGAGCAAGTTAAGAGTTTATTGACGCGCATTTCATAAAATTTGAGGACTAACTCCCTATCCCTTTTCCAACCGTCAGAACTTGCCAAATCTTCAAAAGAGTGATTTTCCCAAAGCCCGTCGTTGTCTCGAAAAGTCGGCAGTCCGCTTTCGGCTGAAAGACCCGCCCCGCTAAAAATCACTACCCGTTTCATTCTTATGTTCGATAACAATTGTTGCAAAATATGATGATAATTAACGCAATAATAATGACGCGGCAAAAAATATGGAAAAGAAATTTTTAGAAAATTACTCGTCAAAAAATTCAACTAAAACAAAAAGCCTCAAAAAAATATTTAAATGAAATTATGAGTATGTGTTTATATTAATTGCTTGAAAAAGGCTTGATTAATAATTTTTTATTTTTGTTGAAAAAATTAAGCTCCAAGTTAAATAAGCAAAGGTTTACACATAAAAATAAAAGAGATTAGTTCGTTATATTTTTTCAAATTAAATTTAAATTTTTTCATTTACGCAGATTCAAAGAATAGACAAATCACCCTTAAAAAAAACTTTTATGAATCGAATTTCAGTTTATTTTTACTTATCTATTCGAGATTTCTTTGTTATTAAATTTTCAAAGTTTTATTTCTTATTTCTTTCCGGAATAGCAAGTATCGATTTACTGACCATTGCATGCCAAGATGGCGGTAGCAGTTCATCCAGCGGAGGAGGCGTGAATACACGCAAAGTTACTTTTAGCGGAATTGCTGACGGGACAAATGACTTTATACCCTCTGAAGCTACTCACAACTACAAACTTACTTTGAGCGCTGCAGATCGAAACAGTCTGGGAATAACAACCGACGCTGCTCGACTTAGAATCTATGGAAATAATATTTTAATAAATAACACACGTCTCACTGGAACTATTGATGGCTTGCTTGAAGGTAATAAAATTGAGTTAAATGGAACTGCGACCAGCGATAGTACTGCCGACAGTGGAATTAGAAGCCAAACCGGTTAAAGTTTTATTGGATAAAGATGCTAAAACTCTAGACCTAACAGTAAATGAAACTGTTTATAATTTAACGGCAGAGCAGGGAATCGTGGAACGAAACGGTCTTGTATTGTGCGTAAGCCAAATTATTCATAAAACATTAATTTCAGTAGGTTCAAACTAGCTCTATTGGTGGAGTTTTACAAGAGAAAATACATATTATGTTGTAATCAACGGTTCTCAGGTTTTTGGAATATCTGCTTCAATGGTAAATTCAACAAAAACATTTTGGACTGAAAGTCAAATAGGAGCATTTACTGTTCCTGAAAATCCAAGCAGTTCTAACAAAGGAGATGATTTTATGTCCTACTCTCGGCAGCAATTTGAAAATTTTGATCATTACGGAACATTTAATGAATATGAAATTTACACCCAAACTAGTTGTTCAAGCGGAGCACGAATTGACTTCAGATATAGGCGGTACAATAAAAATAACCTCATTGATGATCGAGCTTTCTTCACTTTATTTAAAGAAACGCCATCGGACTGTTCAGGTACAGCGGATTCTATAAGCATTATACTATCAAGAGATAATGGTTTGACTATTAACACTGGTGAACCAGTCAATTGGCTTGCAACTTTTGCTGGCACAGAAATAGATTAGATGATGCAATATCTTCAAATGAATACTCTATTTATTTATAGCATCTACAAATTTTAAGGTGTTTTTTACGATAACCTAACTAAAAAGCCTACTAATGCCTCATCGCATATTATTAATTAATTTGCTTTTTCTCATCAGGAAAACCTCAAAACAAAATTAGAATTTCCAAATAAGATCTACTTGATTCTAAAAATTCCTTTTTAGTCTTTCTAACTTTATTTTACTTCATACCCTACTAACTTCATCATTTTTTTATAATCCATCAAAGCCGTTTTTGGTTGTCGAAATGGAAAGATTA
>JAWQFJ010030559.1:0-38030 GCA_034096865.1 Theodoxus fluviatilis | reverse complement strand
TGAGCCTATAGTCCATTTAAACATTGCTCTGTCAGTGGAGACGCTACTGACTTCGCACGCCCGGGGAGTTATGCCAAAGATCCGGCTGCGTTAATGTATCTGCGTTTGTGACAAACGTCTTGCTCGGATACATTAACTGCATAATACCATTCTCAAACATAGACACAAACATGTATAATGATGGAAAGAGCTAAAGCTCACTTTATTTTTTCAATCCACAGAAAATCTACAGTGGAACATACAAGATAAATTGCCACATGTATAGTTGAGTAAAGATGCCAATAAAACAAAACAAAACAAAACCCTTCTGACAGCTCAAAGAGTGCACCAACTGATTCCCTCAATACATGTACACCCTCACACTCGGCTATTTCAGAATCTACGGTTGGACTAAAAAAATCCTGCACAGACACCATCAAAGTTTTAAACAGAATCTCTTCAGTCTTTACACTCCTACTCAAACAGTGCACTCTCTCTCATTTGGTCTTCAGTAAGGGCTTACCAAACACCCATCCATTGCAATACAACCATGGATTACACGTTCAGTAAGGGCTTACCAAAAACCCATCCTTAGCAATACAACCATGGATTACACGTTTTTGCAGACAAGACATGAAAAACAAGTGGGGAATTTTTTTTCTTCAACACCAACAGACATCCCTGGCGTGCTGCACCAATTTGAGGACAGAAGAGAGAGAGAGAGAGAGAGAGAGAGAGAGAGAGAGAGAGAGAGAGAGACAGACAGACAGACAGACAGACAGACAGACAGACAGACAGACAGACAGACAGACAGAGACAGACAGAGAGATACAGACAGACAGACAGAGAGAGAGAGAGAGAGCAGAAGAGATGGCACATGGAGTTATGGTTGCTCAGCTCAAATGTTTCTACACATAATAAATAGGGTTATTTTATGACTCATGAGAGTCCGGACTTCACAGCTTTACTCTCATTGTTAAGAATCACACTGAACTCAAAAGCAAGTGACATTGTCATAGATGATGTGGCTGACAGTCAAAACATAGCAGAAATCTGACTAGAAACACAAATACGAATTTTTGTAGATTCACAGTGCGACCTGGTCTTACATAAGTAACTGTGTGTCCTCCATCAGACCACCAAATGCCTGTCATGCCAGTCTGCATTGGAAGCCTTGGAATAGTATTTCAACTTATTCTTGGACAGACAGGGCAAGAATTGTTCATATCAGAGGAGAGACAGCTTTTTTCTCAACATGTCGCTTAATAAAATCATCCAACAGTCCTCCATCCATTTAAACACTGCTAATGCAGGGATGGACGGCAGAGTAAACTCAACTCAGCAAAATGTCCCAGGGGTTCAAATCCAAAGTCAAAATAGAAAATAATTATTCCAAACCAACCACGTTTTTGTCAAACATATGTCAGACATGAACTCTGTAACGTGTTCAACATGCACTTCAATTCTCTGGAACAGTACAAATTCAAGACGGTCACCAAAGAAGAACATACAAGATGAGACATAATATAAAATGTAACTTTAGTCTTAATCAGCCGTCAGAGGGAATGTACAAGATATTGTGACTACCACAGAGGACAGACACAGTGAATACAAAGTTTAAGAGAAATCACACCTTGAGAGAACATAACTGTGTATGAGTTTGCACATGAGACAGGTGTCGGCACACTGCTGTATGGTTCATTACGGCACATTCATTGGAAGCATCCAACACCGGCAACGTGAAATTTTTACACTTTACACCAGCAATATGAAGCATTCACACCTCATACTGACAATATGAAGCAATCACACTTCACACCAGCAATATGAAGTATACCACTGCTAAAATCTTGTCAAGATTTCACAATACATCCTGCAATATTCAGCTGTAAGAGAACAGTAGCAATAGTCATACACTCATGAAATGTTATTCAAAGTTGCTTTATAGTAAATTTACAACTCATAGCACAAGAAATAAAAGGAGAATAAAAACGTTGATGCTATATACAATAGGTAAAAATAACAATTGGTAAATGCAAGAGGCTGTGATTCCGGGAACATCACCTCAAAATAACAAATAAATTCTACCTTCTATAAAACAATTCAACAAGGATTTCTTTTTCTATCCCTCTATTCTCATACCACCTGAGAGGCACACAGAAAACCATGCTCGTGACATTAGTTTCCATACTCTCACAAGCTGTTCCTGCAACATGGATGCATAGAATCGTCAGTCGTGGGCCTGGCAATCCTACCAAGAAGCATTCTATTCAGTCGCTCTACCAAGAAGTCATAATTGACCACAGAACCAAGCTCTATAGCAATACAGGGCCCGATGTGGTCCTATCCAGATCTAGGAGGATGACGGCTGGTCAGCATCGTGGCCGGTGATAGCGGACTTGAGCAGGATGGGCTTGGCACGCTCCAGGATGTCCAACTCTGGGTAGAGGGAGCGACCCAGGCCCTCCAGCACCCCGATGGCCAGGATGATGGAGGCAAAGTTGCTCTCCAGTCGGATCCTGTGGCGACTGACCAGCCCAAACACGTCTGACAGCAGCTCCCCAACATGCACCTGTAGCATAACATGATGATGGTGTGAAGTACAGATAGATGAATTGGTTGTATCACTCTGAACTTGAAAAAAATTATTTCTAAACTAGAGAGCAGAGAGCGCAAACCTCTGCCAAGAAAGCCACAATTTGTCCTCCATGGTCTGTATAATTAATTCAGGCAAGATTTTCTGTTAGCCAGGCCTGACGCTACGAAGTTTAGCTCATTTTGGTGTCTGCTGGGGGTCTCTGAGTGCAGAATGGATACACCTGTGTCATCAATTTGTCTGACACCATAAAGTTCATGATGAGTGATAACATTTCTTTTACTGCTTCTAATTCCAAAATTAGAAAACAGATAACCTCCAAAATCGAATGGATTGTTTCTTGGACAAAACCTTGACCTTCCACCAAATTACATCAGAAAATCTGTTTTGAACTTTTGGAGTTATTTTGCCCAGTGATTAATGAGCTGAGGAAGAAAATAACCTCCTTGGCGGAGGTGAAGACAGCAACATGAACATGTGGTTGTTTTCCCTTGCTTTCAAGGAAGACTAGGCTTGGACCTGTGTCTGCGAGACTGGAAGCAGCACTGCAGGCCCTGTCTGGACTTGCAGATGCGGGAACAAATGTGACACTGGAACTGCAATGATATTGCTGGGACTGACATGGATCTATGGCACCTTTCCTAGACTACCTTGGCTTGGTGTCTGGCTCTCTCTTGAGGGAGATGTCTGCCAGTTGGAGCACAACTAACATGAACTCAGGTCCTACACAACTGCTTCCACAGCAGCAGCACCCAAGTGTTGCAAGGAGAGGTCTACCTTTTCCAGGCTGACGGCCTCTTGCCGGAAGTGGGTGACCAGGGCTGCCATTTCCTTGCGGAAGAGGTCAGGGTTGGGACACTCCACCACAGAGGACCGCTCCAGGAACAAATCCGCCACTGCCTGCCCCTGCAACCACAGCCTCATGATGATCCAGTCTGGGCCATAAGTAGCAACAAAAGTATGATTTGGAATATTCAGCCGATAGGGGGAGGGGGGGAAATCAAGCGTTCTGAGAATTTTTTTCTTCTCCTGAAAGTTTGAAATATTTACTTTATTGATAAACACAGCCTTTAATCAAGCCACACCAGTTATCAGCCCTTCATTGTGAACACAGTACACTGTCACACTCACATCTGCCCTAACCACAGCTGCAAAGACAGCGGTGAACTTGTCTCGGTCTTCTGGCTTGAGGTGCACAGTGATGCCGCAGTCCACGAAGACCAGGCGGAGTGGTGGTGCCGTGTCCTGCACGCTGGTCACCATGGTGTCGCACAGGTCAATCAGCACCAGGCGTTCATTGCTCTGCTGCAAGTCAAAGTTCCATGCGAACACTGATATTCAGACTTCTACCTACATAAAGGTAAAGGTTTTGGGTTTGAACAGTGACATCCCCCATTACCCCCTGACTGTTGGGTCTTGTGATCAATCCTCCACTGCGACAGGTATGATGCAAGCTGACAGGAACCAGCACCATCTCCACTCCCTGGGGAGTATTCTGACCTGATGCTGGCTCATGGCTGCCTTTACAGTGTGCCCTCGCTGCCCTCACTGGTACCCAGTTTTACTCCTGGATAGGGAGAGGCAATGCAAGTCAGGCATCTTGCCCAAGGCTGCAATTCTAGGATCTGCATAGCTTTGATGCTGCCACCACTAGCAGCAATCGACAGCAGGCTACTGTTATAATCACTGAACTAGAGCCTTGATACATACACCAGTCATGAAATGTCCAGCAGAAAGTCACATCCCTTGCGTGTTCATTGCAAGGTAGCAGGTTTGGTTCCCCACCTAAACTTTTTTTAATCTCCTTCTGGGTTTCTGATTGGTATTAAGTACATGTCTACCTGTCACTCATTGGTTTGTAGCAAGTTTAACCTCACTGCAGATTACCAAACATTACATCACCATACAGAAACAGTAGTCATGAATTGTTCAGGTGTAAGTCAGGCTATTCCAGAGATATGGTAGTAAGAGATTGTTTGGTAGAATACGAAACATAAATGTCATGAATTGTTCTAGTATAAATGCTCTAAAGATAGGGGAGTGAGGGATTGTTCTGCCTGAATACCACACATTAGAGCTCTTTATAGAAACAGCAGTCTTGGATTGTTCAGCTAAAAGTCTGTTCTTAAGATAGGTATGTTAGATTTTGGATGATGATGATGATGATGATGACAATGATGATGATGATGATGATGATGATGATGATGATGATGATGATAATGATAAATGATAATGATGATGATGATTATGACAACGTCATGAAGATGACAGACACACAAGGGATTAGCAGCATGAGACAAAGAGGAAGAATACGGTGGAGATGTGTGTTTCTTACCATGGTCTTGTAACTGTCTGCATTCTGGACAAGGATGTTTCCAGGATGAAGGTCCCCATGGACAAAATTGTGTTCAAACACCTGAAATAGATTTACCAGTCATGACAGTGTACATGTATTTGCATCATCATCATTATCGTCATCATCATTATCATCATCATCATCATCAAGAACGCCCTGTGGGTACCTAGGGGGTCATAACAGACCCACTGTGTCTCCCTGAGCAACTCATGAAAAGATAGACAAGTAGGGACATCAAAACGTTACTTCCTCTAACCAGCTCTACTGATTTTGGAATCAATGGCCCTACATCGCCAAAAACGCTGATAGACTGTAAAAGTCCATTCATCCATTCTTTCATTCATTTCTTTATTAATTCTCTCATTCATGTGTTCATTCATTCATTCATCTATCCATTTATTCATTCATTCATTTATCATGCCAGCAAGCTGTGACTCACCATTTGAGGAGAGCATCAACTCCCAGCTCAGCAAGGCTTTGGCGCATCTCAGGAGAGTACTCAGAATCCCCAATGAAGTTGCCCACTGGGGTGGCTACCTGTAGACAGACAGTCATGGTGTGTGTCAAGTTCAGCTGTGTAAGTAACATAGTCAGCAAGCATATGCACGGTAGTATTACAGAAATGAAGTGTGAAGTGTGCAAGAACCATGCGGTTAGCCTGGGACTGTTTGGTAGCTACACAGATAATGGCTGCGCTCGATTTGTCCGCCGGAATCCGCCGGCGGGCGAGACGGGGCACCGGCGGGTTTTTTGTTGCACTCGATTTCTTCAGGTCACGGGACCGGCGGATCACCCGGGAACCGCCGGGTCCACCGTCAGGTTTTCTGAGGCGAACTAAGATCCAAGATGGCGACGACAAGGCTAGGCTTTTTGTTTCGTGACGATTCGACACTGAAAATATTCGATAATTCGTTCTCCGCGGACTCATGTGTGCCTTAATTTGTCACCTCGCTGTAATTTCCGCTGGACAATTGAAGTAGATTACGATTTTTTTCTTTATTGTGTGTACGATGTGTGGTTGACAGTGAGAAATCCTGCATTAAGTTCGAATTGACAATTCTCTTGCAAAGGGACGTAACTCTACATTCTGACCTCCCTTTGCGTAAAGGAAAATCGCTCGAGTGCGCCGTCTTAGTGTATATAGGGTCTTTGACTGCAGTAGGCTCAGGAGTCACTTATCAGGGCATAGGTAGTGGTAATGAAAATGTTCAATTTACACAATAACCTCAAACCTTACCACAAACCAAGAAGACAGCACATTTAGTCATCATCGCTACCGCTGTCTATAGTAACTTGCAAACACCACAATTGTGCCGCCATGTTGATCAGCCAAAAGCGCTCGATTGGCACGAAAGCTGTCGATTCGCCTGTCACGTGACGGCGAACAGCCGGTCACGTGGCGGCAGACCGCCGCCAGTGGATTCCGGCGGTTAAATCGAGTGCAGCCACTAATCATAAAAGTCTTATCTCAGAATGTACTGCTGCCGTAGATATAAAAAAAAAACAAAGAAGGCTGTGGTTACACTAACCCAACCGACCTAATCTTTCTCTTCTGACCCTGAACTTTTTATTTTATCATGCACAATAAAGAAGAAGAAAGAATTGATTGTAAACAACCAACTGCATGCTGTCCCATCTTCCCTGCCCTATGAGCACTCACAAATTCCACTATTCAAGTTTTTTTTTTAGCATTTGCACTGAAAGAAAGTTTGGTTTGTCACTTTAGTTTATGTTCAACTTCAATCTAGCCTCTTCTTAAACAAGAAAGATGAAATAAAAATGAAAAAGATTAGACTGACTTACTGATCCTGACTCTACTTTTGTGTGTGGTCATGTTACCTCAACTACAATTTTTTTAAAATCATTATTATTATTATTATTATTATTATTATTGGGGTTTTTTACTTACCATTACAGAGATAAAGAGGGGAGCTGATTCAAGGTTGGAGGAATCAAGACCACTCACAAAAACACCTCAAAGGCAGCCTGAAAGGGGGCACTCAAGACCAACAGAGCTGGTGCCTGTCACTCTGAACAGATGCCTATGGCAAACCTTCATCCAGTTGGCAAGCACAATGAGAGAGAGAGAGACAGACAGGACAGACAGACAGACAGACAGACAGACAGACAGACAGACAGACAGACAGACAGACAGACAGACAGACAGACAGACAGACAGACAGAGAAAGAGAGAGAGAGAGAGAGAGAGAGAGAGAGAGAGAGAGAGAGGAGAGAAGAGAGAGAGAGAGAGAGAGAGAGAGTGAGAAAGAGAGAGAGAGAGAGAGAGAGAGAGAGAGAGAGAGAGAGAGAGAGAGAGAGAGACAGACAGAGACAGAGAGAGAGAGAGAGAGAGACAGAGAGACAGACAGAGACACAGAGAGAGAGAGAGAGAGACAGAGAGAGAGAGAGACAGAGAGAGAGAGAGAGAGAGAGAGACAGAGAGAGAGAGCCAAGAAGTCTGGTCCAAGATGACGATGAAAGGCGTCATAGAGGCGTGTCAGTGTCATCAGAACTCCAGTGCTCTATTTGTTTCTCTCTGCCTCTGCAAGTGCAACTCCAATCCAACAGAGGGACATGCAGTCCTAGTCATTCTTCAGCCCTGGGACCAAATCCCTTTTCCCCGTCTCCTAAGGCAAGTAAATTTTCATTTGGGAAAGGGAAAGGCTAATAGCTGCTTGCTCATGGCAAAGATTGAAATGTTGTAAACTACTGTTAAAAATACTATTGATATAGCAATCTGACTATGACAAAGGACTATGACAGTGAAACAATCATTGTGCTGTGCTGTGGAATGAGGATGATTTGACAGTGCTTTGAAACAGGGAACTGTGCTGTTATTCTGTTGTGACTTTTGTGAACACATTAAGTGTTCACTTCAAGTGTGCCTGAAGTGAGTGCTTCACTGGTACCATTTTTCATCATTATACTGAGGCGGGTGTGCTTTTGATGTTCTATTGTACTTTTGATACAATATTCAATGGTACGAGTAGGGAAGTTTTATAATTTGTGGGAAAGCCAAAAACCAGGTTGCATTTGCTTGGGGGAAATGAAGCACGTTAATTTAATTTAAAATGGGCAAATCCTGAGAAAATATTACGATGTACAGGGCTCAAGTATCTGACAAGACATATTTTACCATCACCATTCTTCTATTATGTCCATTACCACCACACCATCACCACCACTATAGCTACTGCCACCATTGCCACAACTGCCACCATCAACACTACCTCCATCACTGTCGTTTCCCGCACCATCACCACCAATGCAATCATCATCATCATCATCATCATCATCATCATCATCATCATCATCATCATCATCATCATCATCATTCTTTCATCACATCATCAATACAGATTGAAAGAGAGAAAGACAAGGATTAGAAAGATGGAAGAAGGAGGAACATGAGGAGTGGAATGAAGAGGAGCAGCAAGAGGAGGAGGAGGAAAATTAATAGCAGAAATGAGCAGGGAAAGGGAGAAGAAGAGAGAGGGGCTGGCACGTGAGGGGCGCTTGAAAGGTGATGTTTTCATTTTCAATCACTGCCCCAGTATTATGAGTTTTTCTTGAGAGTGTGTGCCTACAACCCCTCCCTACCTCAAACATCTCCACTATGACGTTCTGCTTGGAGAGGTGCATCAGTGGCTTGGGAACTCGGATTTGAGAATCACTGGCAAAGTTGTTGTAAAACTTCTGCAGGTTTCGCGCCTCTGTCCGCAGGTCCAACTGTAAGAAACCAGTTATCCTGAAAAAAGAACTGTACTAAATGAAAAATTACAAATCCACCATATTCAGTAAATATGTCTTTAATTGCTGTTTAATCTACAGACAAGGCACCTGTTTTGAAACAATTTTTAAACCAGTATTGCCAATGTGAAGTAGCACCTGTAATATTCACAGGAGCAGCAGTAGAAGTAATCCTAGTCATTTGGAGAATAGCAGTGTATCATCATCATGATCATCATCATCATCACAAGTCTAGCACTTGCTCTGACGTCAACAGATTTGCTCACAAGGGACAGCTATCAAGAGTGACATGTAGCCTTTGCTAAACAGAACATGTGAGTTTCCAGGTGCTTTTGAAAGCATCTACGTTTGGGCAGAGTCTCAGTTTTTCAGGCAAGATATTGCAGAGGAGAGGCCCAACACAAGAAAGTGCCGTCTGTCCAAATTTGTACTTGGCTACTCTGATGTTTCAGCAGCAAACCTGATGCAAACCATTAAGACCAGAGGTTGGTTTATATTGTGGCAAGATGTGTTAAAAGATACACCAGGGCCAAACCGTGAAAACATATGCTGGCCATCACTGCCAGTTTGGAATTCACTCTCTTAAAAACTGGGAGCCAGAGGAGGGAATTCAACACCAGGGTGATGAGTTCTCTCTTCCTGGTCATTGTGATTACTGGATGCTGTATCCTGCAACTTCAGTCCTTTTATCATCATATTTAGCAGGGCCTCTGACAAAAGAGAATTAGTAGGTTGGCCTGAATTTTGCTTTTTGTTTTTGAGGGTTTTTTTAATAAGGGGCCAGACTGAACATAAAATTTTTCTTTTGCTGAAAATGGTTTTTTGATTCTGACTCTCAGAATATGAATTCGAAGGCTTTACTGACATTGATGTGATGGGAGATATACATCATAGAGCATGTGCTTCGACCGATCGATGTGTTGTGGTCTATAGATCGACAGGAGGAGCGGAAGCTTGATTCAGATGAAAATGACTTGGCTGACTTCCCTAGTGTAAGTAATTGTAGGATTTTTTGTTTTGTTTTACACTAAAACATTTTCAGATGTATTTCCAGGTAATCAAAAGCTGTTGTATTCTTGAATCAATAGAGCAGTGTAGGAAAACACAGTGCTTCAACCGATGGCGATGTGTTGTGGTCTGTAGATCGAGAGTCCTGAGCGGAAGCTTGATTCAGATGAAAATGACTCGGCTGACTTCCCTAGCATAAGTAATTGTAGGATTTTTTTTATTGTTTTAGTTTTACCCTAAAACATTTTCAGATGTATCTCCATTACTTGGAGACTCTATGCACTTTTGCATTTTCATCAAAAGCTGTTGTATTCTTAAATAAATAAAGCAGTGTAGGAAAACACAGTGAATTTGTTTGTTTTTTGTTGTTGTCTGTGTTCCATGATTTTTTAGCAGCCGAAAAAAACATGCTATGGCATTTTCATTAATTGCACCATGTAGGCCATCCATTTTTCTACTCACCCTCCAAATATCTACTTCAAAGCTTGAATAGGTAATAAATTATGATTTTTTAAGTAAACATGGTGTCGAATTTGACCACACATAATAAAATTTGTGGCTCTGGGGTAAAGCAATGACGAAAATTGGTGGCGCTCTAAGGTTAAAGGTAAGAAAAGATGGGACAGCACACATATTGCGGTTTGCCATCAATTTATTTATTTCTGTTCTATTTCTTTTTTGCACAATTGAAAAAAGTTAAGGATCTGCAGAAAAAAATAGTGCTAGTCAGTTTACTGTAAGCACAACTTTTTCTTTTGGCCTTACCTGCTTACGCATGTTGGTGGAAAACTCAGCAACACAGGCAGAGAGGGCCAGCCATCGCAGTGAGGGCAGCACACACTCCAGCCTTACCTGCTTACGCATGTTGGTGGAAAACTCAGCAACACAGGCAGAGAGGGCCAGCCATCGCAGTGAGGGCAGCACACACTCCAGCCTTACCTGCTTACGCATGTTGGTGGAAAACTCAGCAACACAGGCAGAGAGGGCCAGCCATCGCAGTGAGGGCAGCACACACTCCAGCCTTACCTGCTTACACATGTTGGTGGAAAACTCAGCAACACAGGCAGAGAGGGCCAGCCATCGCAGTGAGGGCAGCACACACTCCAGCCTTACCTGCTTACACATGTTGGTGGAAAACTCAGCAACACAGGCAGAGAGGGCCAGCCATCGCAGTGAGGGCAGCATACATTCCAGCCTTACCTGCTTACACATGTTGGTGGAAAACTCAGCAACACAGACAGAGAGGGCCAGCCATCGCAGTGAGGGCAGCACACACTCCAGCCTTACCTGCTTACACATGTTGGTGGAAAACTCAGCAACACAGGCAGAGAGGGCCAGCCATCGCAGTGAGGGCAGCACACACTCCAGCCTTACCTGCTTACACATGTTGGTGGAAACTCAGCAACACAGGCAGAGAGGGCCAGCCATCGCAGTGAGGGCAGCACACACTCCAGCCTTACCTGCTTACACATGTTGGTGGAAAACTCAGCAACACAGGCAGAGAGGGCCAGCCATCGCAGTGAGGGCAGCACACACTCCAGCCTTACCTGCTTACACATGTTGGTGGAAAACTCAGCAACACAGGCAGAGAGGGCCAGCCATCGCAGTGAGGGCAGCACACACTCCAGCCTTACCTGCTTACACATGTTGGTGGAAAACTCAGCAACACAGGCAGAGAGGGCCAGCCATCGCAGTGAGGGCAGCACACACTCCAGCCTTACCTGCTTACACATGTTGGTGGAAAACTCAGCAACACAGGCAGAGAGGGCCAGCCATCGCAGTGAGGGCAGCACACACTCCAGCCTTACCTGCTTACACATGTTGGTGGAAAACTCAGCAACACAGGCAGAGAGGGCCAGCCATCGCAGTGAGGGCAGCACACACTCCAGCCTTACCTGCTTACACATGTTGGTGGAAAACTCAGCAACACAGGCAGAGAGGGCCAGCCATCGCAGTGAGGGCAGCACACACTCCAGCCTTACCTGCTTACACATGTTGGTGGAAAACTCAGCAACACAGGCAGAGAGGGCCAGCCATCGCAGTGAGGGCAGCACACACTCCAGCCCCCGAGCCATGGCCCCCATCAGGGTCAGGTCTCGCTGGAACGTCTTGCGCACTCCAGGGTGTATCACCTGCAACAGTTCATATGTACACACATTCACACACATGTACATGAATGTGTGTTGGAACCGTACAATAATGCATTTTCCCCTTCTTTTTATCTCAGTGGCACATTATAATCATGTTTTGCATTAATTTTACCTACATGCCAGCCTTATAAACCCATGGGCATCTGAGTTCAGGCTGTGGTTTCTTCTTTGGTGCAATTAATGTCTTTGTTGAAATTGAAAGACCATCATTCCATGATGTGCACATGTTCGTGCATATTTTGAGGGTGTGTGTGTGTGCATGTGCATATCCACGCATGTGTGCATGTGTATGTGATGTGTGTGTGTGTGTGTATGTCATGTGTGCATGAGCGTGTGCAAATGTGTCAATGTGAGTATGTGTAGTGTGTTTGCATGTGTGCATGTGTGAGTGTGAGCAAGTGTGTGTGTGTTTGTCAGTGTGTGCATGTGTATGTGTGTGCATGAGTCTGTGCACAAGTATGTGTGTGTGCACAAGTGTGTGTGCGCATGTGTGTGTGCACAAGTGTATGTGTGCAAATGTGTGTGTGCAAGTGTGTGTGTGTGTTTGAGGGTGCTTGTGTGTGTATGTGTATGTGTGTGCATGAGTGTGTGTGTGCGCAAGTGTGTGTGTGTGTGTGCAAGTGTGTGTGAGTTTGTGTGTGTACAAGTGTGTGTGTGTGTGTGGATGTGTCTGTGAATGTGTGTGTGTGTGTGTGTGAATGTGTGTGTGAGTACAAGTGTGTGTGTGTGTCTGTGAATGTGTGTGTGTGTGTGTGTGTGTGTGTGTGTGTGTGTGTGTGTATTGGAATGTGTGGTTGTGTGCATATGAAGCAGAGTTTAGAGAGTGAACACAACAACAACCAACCTTGACAGCCACAGGGATGAGTCCAGTCACATCAAAGTCATCTGTGGTATCTTCTTCACTGCCCATGTCATCTCCCCCACTCTCACCTAATGGCAAAGGACATGGTGGAACATAGGAGAGGGCTTGCTGCCTTCAAGAGCTGCAGCTCAGATAACTGTTAACTAAGAGGCATTAGTTTTATCTAGCAACTTTTTGCCCATTTCTGGTGCTCAAAGCACTTTAAACTTAACTCCCTGATCACTGAATTACTAGATCAATTCTTTCCTGGCACCCAATGACATTGATAGACAATGCTGCATCTTAGGCACAAGATGCTTTCTCCATGATATCTGCTTTTATATTGCAAATGAAGGGGTTTTTTCTCACTTGAAAGTTTGAAAGAAAATAGTTGTTTTATGTTGTGTTTCTTTTACCAGTATTACTCATTTCAGGTTAAGAAAGAATATTCAGTTGCTCTATCTCCAGGGAAAGTGCTTGTATGCAGATTTGTTCAAATAATGTTTAAAAAAATGTAAACATGTAATTAATTAACTGTAATAAAGCCAGTGACTGTAAGTAAAAGGAGTTGCATTTTATGTACATGCCAATATGCTCCCTTGACTGCTCATCACAACAGGCATTGGGCCTTGTCTCTTTGTTATGCAATGATATAACGAGAAAAACAATTTTTTAACATGAGGACAAAAAAATAAACACCCAGCAGACATCAATGATGATACCTTGGTCAGACTCAGCACCAACCAGGTTTTGAATCTCCACTCCTGAAAGAGAGAGAGGAATGTGAGTCTCCTTTCATCAGTGTAAAAAATTTCACTTGGGGAGCAACAAGTTACTTAAATGACTTAAAGTTAAACTAAAGTGCCTGTAAATAAATTTAAAAAAATTTACTCACCCATGAAAAAATGAAGCTTATAGTACAACAATGACTCAAACTGAACTAATGGACTTTGAATTAGCCATTAACCAGGCATCATAATTGGGACTGCTTGATCTGTCAGTTCTATTTAAAATAAGAAGCTAAATTTCAATTTTAGATTTCTGTCTTGTAATGAACAAGAAGGGCAAAGCCCATACGAATCACATGCTCGACCTTGACCTTTATATGACCTTAACCTTCAGGTGACCTTCAAGGTCAAGGTCAAACAACTAAATTTACCAATGACATCATACACAAAGAAATGCTTTACACATTTTTCCTACCAAAATACATGTGACCTTGACCCAAGGTCAAGGTCATCCAAGGTCATGCAACACAAAGCTGTTCATTCAAGACATAGGAAGCACAATGGTGCTTATTGGCACTTTCTACCATGAGATATAGTCACTTTTAGTGGTTCACTACCCCATTTTGGTCACATTTCATAAGGGTCAAAGTGACCTTGACCTTGATGATATGTGAGCAAATGTGTCTCATGATGAAAGTATAACATGTGCCCCACATAATTATTAAGTTTGAAACAGTTATCTTCCATAGTTCAGGGTCAAGGTCACTTCAAAATATGTATACAATCCAACTTTGAAGAGCTCCTGTGACCTTGACCTTGAAGTAAGGTCAATCAAACTGGTATCAAAAGATAGGGCTTGCTTTGACCTATATACCACTTGTAGCTAAGGTCGCCATTCTCAATAACATGGGAGAAAATTGGGAAAATGTGAAAAATGACTGTTTTTGAGACCACATTTATGGCTCCTGTGACCTTGACCTTGAAGCGAAGCAAGGTCAAGTCACTATGTATGTTTTTTGAGGCCTTGTCATCATACACCATCATGCCACATTTGGTGTTGATAGACTTAATAGTCTCCGAGAAAAATCCAACGTTTAAGTTTTTTAGGCCCGGACGGACGCCCGGACGCCCGGACGGACAGACGGACGGACGGACGGACGACACGGCTCAGTACATAGACTCACTTTTGCTTCGCATGTGAGTCAAAAAAGGGAACTGTATTCAAATTCTTCCCCATGCAAGCTTTACTTAAGTATTGCAATGTATTCAACTGTATTGTGTTGTATTGTATTGAACTGCCTTGTCTTGTATTGTACTGAATTGTATTGTATTGTATTGTATTGTTTTGTATTGTATGTAAACACCTACCCTTTTCTTTCATACATGCCTTCTAAACTATTCTACAAAATGTAGCAAAAACTATGCCAGAAGTACTCAAAACTGAATAAAGAGCAAATCCATGTCTTTTTAAAAATTTTAATGTTCAGGCTGAATTTTGGGGTAATTTTTGGAAAGCATATTTCACTACCTCATCACTTGCAGCATATGTCACCACTAGCAGGCTGGGCCCAGTTATATCCTTGCAGCATATGTCACCACTAGCAGGCTGGGCCCAGTTATATCCTTGCAGCATATGTCACCACTAGCAGGCTGGGCCCAGTTATATCCTTGCAGCATATGTCACCACTAGCAGGCTGGGCCCAGTTATATCCTTGCAGCATATATGTCACCAATGTCACCACTAGTAGGCTGGGCCCAGTTATATCCTTGCAGCATATGTCACCACTAGTAGGCTGGGCCCAGTTATGTCATTGCAGCATATGTCACCACTAGCAGGCTGGGCCCAGTTATATCCTTGCAGCATATGTCACCACTAGTAGGCTGGGCCCAGTTATATCCTTGCAGCATATGTCACCACTAGCAGGCTGGGCCCAGTTATATCCTTGCAGTATATGTCACCACTAGCAGGCTGGGCCCAGTTATATCCTTGCAGCATATGTCACCACTAGCAGGCTGGGCCCAGTTATATCCTTGCAGCATATGTCACCACTAGCAGGCTGGGCCCAGTTATGTCCTTGCAGCATATGTCACCACTAGCAGGCTGGGCCCAGTTATATCCTTGCAGTACATGTCACCACTAGTAGGCTGGGCCCAGTTATATCCTTGCAGCATATGTCACCACTAGCAGGCTGGGCCCAGTTATATCCTTGCAGCATATGTCACCACTAGCAGGCTGGGCCCAGTCGTGTCCTCACAGCATATGCCGCCACTAGCAGGCTGGGCCCAGTCGTGTCCTCACAGCATATGCCGCCACTAGCAGGCTGGGCCCAGTCGTGTCCTTGCAGCATATGCTGCGACTACCAGGGTAAGGGTTAAAAAAGAGCAAAAGTATCACTCATAGAGCAAAATGAGGGGGGACCATGACAGTGGAAACACAACACTTCCATTTTGGCACCACAGCACTGGAAACTCACCCTCAGCAAAGTCCACGTCTCCCATGGAGTCATCCTCCAGGTAGTCTTGGGCCTCCACGTTGTCAGGCAGGCTGTCTGGAGACAGGTAGGCATGGTACACCTGCAGGCAAGGCATGGTGTAGGAGTAAACCATGTTCCCGCTCTCAGGGCATCTGGCTGACATGTGACTCATTCAAAAATTGGGGGGTTAGTCTTCATGGCCAATTCAACCCACGAAAATTAGCGGTGGGTGATTAAATCAAGATGAATGTATTTTTCAGCCATATCTCTTCATCCATGATCAATTCTATGTACAGTTCCAGCCTCACACACACACACACACACACACACACATACACACACACACACACACACAAACACACAGGCTTACACACATATACACATACACAAATATAAACACACACATACATGTACAAACACACGTGTGTGCACACACACACATCTCTTTATCCATAATCAATTCTTTGCACAGTTCCAGCCTCACACACACACACACACACACACACTTACACACACACGTACACACACACATGCACAAACAAACACACAAATATAAACATACACATACACACACACACACACACACACACACACACACACACAAAGCAGCAGCAGCTCTGCACACATTTTCAAATGCTAGGTGATTTACAGAAATGTTCATGCTATCCTTACCTGGGCAATGCATCCTGATCCAATAGGATTCTGTTGTTGCCAAAGCACACAAAGATCTTCCTCCAGTCCTTGCCGTAAGCCTGGCACAGGACTCTCGTGGTGTTGTCCCAGGAGTGGACACAAGCAAAGTGGTGCAGGCGGGAAAAGGTGTCACAGAACTTTGATGAGAAGAGGTCCCTGCGAGTGGCAGCCCACTGGCCCAGCTTCACAAAGGCAGGACCTGAGAACTCCACAGCATGCACTAGAGCCACCAGCCACAGCTCATGAAACCTGTTGCTGAGCAGGGTGATGGGGTACAGCAGCAGAAAGGGGAAAAAAGTCAGGTGGAGTCTGATGGCTCGGAGGAATAGACGGATGCACTGCCACACATGGTAGAGGGCTTGGAGGAAAGAACTTCTCTTCCTGGTGGCAAGGGTGTCAGATTTGACATGTGGTGGGGCAGTGATGGGTGGTGGGGGAGGAGCAGTGATGATGAGTGGCTCACAGCTGCAGCGCAGTATCAGCCCATCCCAGTGCTTGGCCAGGACTGAGACTGTGTATGCTCCACCCAGGATGGTCGCTCCAAGCCACACAGACGATCTGGCCCAGTTTTTTCCCACTGATGAGGCAGCCCTTCTAAAACCTTTGGACACTAGCTGCTTTCCACTAATGCACGCATTCCGTACAGGAATCAACACAACACCATGCTTAAGTTTAGCAGCACCTCTCTGTATTGGACATGCATGTCCAGTTTGGTGGATGACTTTGAGCAGCATTGTGGACCAAGAAAAACTCCTTAGAAACCCCTGCTGCTTTCCCACTTTGACAGTATAACTATAAGTTGCCTTCCGTAGTTGAGTACTGAGGTTTCTACTTGTTGTCCCGTAACCTACAAGTGCTGTTTCACTTTTCTTAAGTCCAGTCCTTAGTCCACACTGAAGACTGAAAGGCAGATTCCCACTACTGACAAACATTCTGCGCTGCAGAAGTCCAGCCATTGTATAATTTCGATGTTATCAAATTTTGGAGATGAGGACTTGAGTATGATGAACCAGGATATCAACTGTTCGAGTTCCTGCGAATATAATTGTTGGCATCACAAAATGATTCCCTCGGCATTGGCTCTTTATCTTGCACTCCCTAGAAAACTGTTCGGTGAAGACCTTCGCAAAAGCACCCGCTAATTCTACTTTGTGTGTTTATTTTATTTACAATCACATGGGATGGAATCCGAATCGTCGCAACGCTACGGCAAGTGATAAATGAAATACTTACAGAGGGAATGCTCACCGATTGCATGGAACATGTCTGCAGTCGAACACCTCAGATTATGTGCTACAACTTTTCGGGCGACGCTACCGTTGATCGCATCGTTTTCTACGTTGCAAAAAAAACGGCGACTATCCGGGGAGTATCCATGGTCTTTGGTATCCCGACCTGAGCTGGGCATGCTGAACCGTTCAAGGTGAAGAAAAGTCTAATATAATAGGAATCTTCGACGCAACAGAATCATAAAGGACATCCAGAGAATCAAAGGGCGTATGCTGATTTTTTCTGGGCGTGTACGCTCGTAAATGTAACGTTAATTTTTTGCGATCTGGGATTGTTTAGTCGAGCTACAACCGGTTTGTGCGAGTTATCTCCCGCTTAATTCACACGCGAGTGTGTGGTTGTCTTTTCTTTTAGAGCGTTTGTTAGGGAGGTGGCTCGCATCGATGGCTAGTCGAGGGCGAGCAAGACACACCTACGGCTAATAAGCGAGAAAGGTAGGCAACTCCTAGCCCTCGAGATTCTCTCGAGAGTATACGCCAAACAAACGCGCCCTTTTTCTTCGTTTTCAGTCATGTGCCGAATTATGCCGGAGAGAAAAGTAGGTTACAACTTAAGCCTCGATCAGGTATCAATGCCGATGAAAGCGAAAAAGTATGCTTCACGGTGAAGATTTTACGTGTAAATTTAGATAGCAGTCGGCCAGAATTACTGTCCTGTGCAAGTTAGCCCCTGGAGAAAAGCAGTCGCCAGACGTACAGAACCTCGTATTATAATTATAAGCGTGCACAGATTCTTCTTTGCCAAACGGTAAACAAATTTCGGTAGTACACTATATCAAAGATTATAGGTTACTCAAAGATAGTTCATTAGCTCATTCTCGTGAGGGTCGAGACACGTTGCGCCCCAAACGGCTAGCACTATGGGAAATGCCTATAGTCCGTTTCAACATTGCACTGTATTTAGTCACATGATTATAGGATTTAGTGGAGACTTCGCACAAAAATGGCCTAGCAACAGATGTGCGATGGACCTAATTCTAAAATTTCCGATAACGTCATCAACTACCAAGGTTGAAGAACGAGTGACGTCACTATTTGACCGATTTGAAGAATAATAATTTTTAACACAGAGAGAACAGGGTCACCAAACGTTGCAATCACGTCGACCCGTGCACACGTGGTTCTGCGAGTGACCTGCATTTCGATTGTTAAAAAGTAGGAGCTTTCAATACCTTTTGATGCATTCAACATACAGCTTTGATAAATTAATGCTGTTCATGGTTTACATTTTCTTTGGATGGGGTTTCTAGTGTCCCCAAATTCAGCTTTTTCTGCGCGAAGCGAGACTATGTCCACCATTTTAAATGTGCAATGTTGAAACGGACTATAGGCATCTCCCATAGTGCTGGCCGCTTGGAACGCTGCAATTTTAGCTGCTTGTAACTTCAAAGAGCAAAAGCTCGGCATGAACTATCTTTGTGTAACCTATAATCTTTGACTATATGTGAATTAGGTCCATCGCACATCTGTTGCTAGGCCATTTTTGTGCGAAGTCTCCACTAAATCCTATAATCATGTGACTAAATACAGTGCAATGTTGAAACGGACTATAGGCATTTCCCATAGTGCTAGCCGTTTGGGGCGCAACGTGTCTCGACCCTCACGAGAATGAGCTAATGAACTATCTTTGAGTAACCTATAATCTTTGATATAGTGTACTACCGAAATTTGTTTACCGTTTGGCAAAGAAGAATCTGTGCACGCTTATAATTATAATACGAGGTTCTGTACGTCTGGCGACTGCTTTTCTCCAGGGGCTAACTTGCACAGGACAGTAATTCTGGCCGACTGCTATCTAAATTTACACGTAAAATCTTCACCGTGAAGCATACTTTTTCGCTTTCATCGGCATTGATACCTGATCGAGGCTTAAGTTGTAACCTACTTTTCTCTCCGGCATAATTCGGCACATGACTGAAAACGAAGAAAAAGGGCGCGTTTGTTTGGCGTATACTCTCGAGAGAATCTCGAGGGCTAGGAGTTGCCTACCTTTCTCGCTTATTAGCCGTAGGTGTGTCTTGCTCGCCCTCGACTAGCCATCGATGCGAGCCACCTCCCTAACAAACGCTCTAAAAGAAAAGACAACCACACACTCGCGTGTGAATTAAGCGGGAGATAACTCGCACAAACCGGTTGTAGCTCGACTAAACAATCCCAGATCGCAAAAAATTAACGTTACATTTACGAGCGTACACGCCCAGAAAAAAATCAGCATACGCCCTTTGATTCTCTGGATGTCCTTTATGATTCTGTTGCGTCGAAGATTCCTATTATATTAGACTTTTCTTCACCTTGAACGGTTCAGCATGCCCAGCTCAGGTCGGGATACCAAAGACCATGGATACTCCCCGGATAGTCGCCGTTTTTTTTGCAACGTAGAAAACGATGCGATCAACGGTAGCGTCGCCCGAAAAGTTGTAGCACATAATCTGAGGTGTTCGACTGCAGACATGTTCCATGCAATCGGTGAGCATTCCCTCTGTAAGTATTTCATTTATCACTTGCCGTAGCGTTGCGACGATTCGGATTCCATCCCATGTGATTGTAAATAAAATAAACACACAAAGTAGAATTAGCGGGTGCTTTTGCGAAGGTCTTCACCGAACAGTTTTCTAGGGAGTGCAAGATAAAGAGCCAATGCCGAGGGAATCATTTTGTGATGCCAACAATTATATTCGCAGGAACTCGAACAGTTGATATCCTGGTTCATCATACTCAAGTCCTCATCTCCAAAATTTGATAACATCGAAATTATACAATGGCTGGACTTCTGCAGCGCAGAATGTTTGTCAGTAGTGGGAATCTGCCTTTCAGTCTTCAGTGTGGACTAAGGACTGGACTTAAGAAAAGTGAAACAGCACTTGTAGGTTACGGGACAACAAGTAGAAACCTCAGTACTCAACTACGGAAGGCAACTTATAGTTATACTGTCAAAGTGGGAAAGCAGCAGGGGTTTCTAAGGAGTTTTTCTTGGTCCACAATGCTGCTCAAAGTCATCCACCAAACTGGACATGCATGTCCAATACAGAGAGGTGCTGCTAAACTTAAGCATGGTGTTGTGTTGATTCCTGTACGGAATGCGTGCATTAGTGGAAAGCAGCTAGTGTCCAAAGGTTTTAGAAGGGCTGCCTCATCAGTGGGAAAAAACTGGGCCAGATCGTCTGTGTGGCTTGGAGCGACCATCCTGGGTGGAGCATACACAGTCTCAGTCCTGGCCAAGCACTGGGATGGGCTGATACTGCGCTGCAGCTGTGAGCCACTCATCATCACTGCTCCTCCCCCACCACCCATCACTGCCCCACCACATGTCAAATCTGACACCCTTGCCACCAGGAAGAGAAGTTCTTTCCTCCAAGCCCTCTACCATGTGTGGCAGTGCATCCGTCTATTCCTCCGAGCCATCAGACTCCACCTGACTTTTTTCCCCTTTCTGCTGCTGTACCCCATCACCCTGCTCAGCAACAGGTTTCATGAGCTGTGGCTGGTGGCTCTAGTGCATGCTGTGGAGTTCTCAGGTCCTGCCTTTGTGAAGCTGGGCCAGTGGGCTGCCACTCGCAGGGACCTCTTCTCATCAAAGTTCTGTGACACCTTTTCCCGCCTGCACCACTTTGCTTGTGTCCACTCCTGGGACAACACCACGAGAGTCCTGTGCCAGGCTTACGGCAAGGACTGGAGGAAGATCTTTGTGTGCTTTGGCAACAAAAAGAATCCTATTGGATCAGGATGCATTGCCCAGGTAAGGATAGCATGAACATTTCTGTAAATCACCTAGCATTTGAAAATGTGTGCAGAGCTGCTGCTGCTTTGTGTGTGTGTGTGTGTGTGTGTGTGTGTGTGTGTGTATGTGTATGTTTATATTTGTGTGTTTGTTTGTGCATGTGTGTGTGTACGTGTGTGTGTAAGTGTGTGTGTGTGTGTGTGTGTGTGAGGCTGGAACTGTGCAAAGAATTGATTATGGATAAAGAGATGTGTGTGTGTGCACACACGTGTGTTTGTACATGTATGTGTGTGTTTATATTTGTGTATGTGTATATGTGTGTAAGCCTGTGTGTTTGTGTGTGTGTGTGTGTGTGTATGTGTGTGTGTGTGTGTGTGTGTGTGTGAGGCTGGAACTGTACATAGAATTGATCATGGATGAAGAGATATGGCTGAAAAATACATTCATCTTGATTTAATCACCCACCGCTAATTTTCGTGGGTTGAATTGGCCATGAAGACTAACCCCCCAATTTTTGAATGAGTCACATGTCAGCCAGATGCCCTGAGAGCGGGAACATGGTTTACTCCTACACCATGCCTTGCCTGCAGGTGTACCATGCCTACCTGTCTCCAGACAGCCTGCCTGACAACGTGGAGGCCCAAGACTACCTGGAGGATGACTCCATGGGAGACGTGGACTTTGCTGAGGGTGAGTTTCCAGTGCTGTGGTGCCAAAATGGAAGTGTTGTGTTTCCACTGTCATGGTCCCCCCTCATTTTGCTCTATGAGTGATACTTTTGCTCTTTTTTAACCCTTACCCTGGTAGTCGCAGCATATGCTGCAAGGACATAACTGGGCCCAGCCTGCTAGTGGTGACATATGCTGCAAGGACATAACTGGGCCCAGCCTGCTAGTGGTGACATATGCTGTAAGGACATAGCTGGGCCCAGCCTGCTAGTGGTGACATATGCTGCAAGGATATAACTGGGCCCAGCCTGCTAGTGGTGACATATGCTGCAAGGATATAACTGGGCCCAGCCTACTAGTGGTGACATGTACTGCAAGGATATAACTGGGCCCAGCCTGCTAGTGGTGACATATGCTGCAAGGACATAACTGGGCCCAGCCTGCTAGTGGTGACATATGCTGCAAGGATATAACTGGGCCCAGCCTGCTAGTGGTGACATATGCTGCAAGGATATAACTGGGCCCAGCCTGCTAGTGGTGACATATACTGCAAGGATATAACTGGGCCCAGCCTGCTAGTGGTGACATATGCTGCAAGGATATAACTGGGCCCAGCCTACTAGTGGTGACATATGCTGCAAGGATATAACTGGGCCCAGCCTGCTAGTGGTGACATATGCTGCAATGACATAACTGGGCCCAGCCTACTAGTGGTGACATATGCTGCAAGGATATAACTGGGCCCAGCCTACTAGTGGTGACATTGGTGACATATATGCTGCAAGGATATAACTGGGCCCAGCCTGCTAGTGGTGACATATGCTGCAAGGATATAACTGGGCCCAGCCTGCTAGTGGTGACATATGCTGCAAGGATATAACTGGGCCCAGCCTGCTAGTGGTGACATATGCTGCAAGGATATAACTGGGCCCAGCCTGCTAGTGGTGACATATGCTGCAAGTGATGAGGTAGTGAAATATGCTTTCCAAAAATTACCCCAAAATTCAGCCTGAACATTAAAATTTTTAAAAAGACATGGATTTGCTCTTTATTCAGTTTTGAGTACTTCTGGCATAGTTTTTGCTACATTTTGTAGAATAGTTTAGAAGGCATGTATGAAAGAAAAGGGTAGGTGTTTACATACAATACAAAACAATACAATACAATACAATACAATTCAGTACAATACAAGACAAGGCAGTTCAATACAATACAACACAATACAGTTGAATACATTGCAATACTTAAGTAAAGCTTGCATGGGGAAGAATTTGAATACAGTTCCCTTTTTTGACTCACATGCGAAGCAAAAGTGAGTCTATGTACTGAGCCGTGTCGTCCGTCCGTCCGTCCGTCTGTCCGTCCGGGCGTCCGGGCGTCCGTCCGGGCCTAAAAAACTTAAACGTTGGATTTTTCTCGGAGACTATTAAGTCTATCAACACCAAATGTGGCATGATGGTGTATGATGACAAGGCCTCAAAAAACATACATAGTGACTTGACCTTGCTTCGCTTCAAGGTCAAGGTCACAGGAGCCATAAATGTGGTCTCAAAAACAGTCATTTTTCACATTTTCCCAATTTTCTCCCATGTTATTGAGAATGGCGACCTTAGCTACAAGTGGTATATAGGTCAAAGCAAGCCCTATCTTTTGATACCAGTTTGATTGACCTTACTTCAAGGTCAAGGTCACAGGAGCTCTTCAAAGTTGGATTGTATACATATTTTGAAGTGACCTTGACCCTGAACTATGGAAGATAACTGTTTCAAACTTAATAATTATGTGGGGCACATGTTATACTTTCATCATGAGACACATTTGCTCACATATCATCAAGGTCAAGGTCACTTTGACCCTTATGAAATGTGACCAAAATGGGGTAGTGAACCACTAAAAGTGACTATATCTCATGGTAGAAAGTGCCAATAAGCACCATTGTGCTTCCTATGTCTTGAATGAACAGCTTTGTGTTGCATGACCTTGGATGACCTTGACCTTGGGTCAAGGTCACATGTATTTTGGTAGGAAAAATGTGTAAAGCATTTCTTTGTGTATGATGTCATTGGTAAATTTAGTTGTTTGACCTTGACCTTGAAGGTCACCTGAAGGTTAAGGTCATATAAAGGTCAAGGTCGAGCATGTGATTCGTATGGGCTTTGCCCTTCTTGTTCATTACAAGACAGAAATCTAAAATTGAAATTTAGCTTCTTATTTTAAATAGAACTGACAGATCAAGCAGTCCCAATTATGATGCCTGGTTAATGGCTAATTCAAAGTCCATTAGTTCAGTTTGAGTCATTGTTGTACTATAAGCTTCATTTTTTCTTGGGTGAGTAAATTTTTTTTAAATTTATTTACAGGCACTTTAGTTTAACTTTAAGTCATTTAAGTAACTTGTTGCTCCCCAAGTGAAATTTTTTACACTGATGAAAGGAGACTCACATTCCTCTCTCTCTTTCAGGAGTGGAGATTCAAAACCTGGTTGGTGCTGAGTCTGACCAAGGTATCATCATTGATGTCTGCTGGGTGTTTATTTTTTTGTCCTCATGTTAAAAAATTGTTTTTCTCGTTATATCATTGCATAACAAAGAGACAAGGCCCAATGCCTGTTGTGATGAGCAGTCAAGGGAGCATATTGGCATGTACATAAAATGCAACTCCTTTTACTTACAGTCACTGGCTTTATTACAGTTAATTAATTACATGTTTACATTTTTTTAAACATTATTTGAACAAATCTGCATACAAGCACTTTCCCTGGAGATAGAGCAACTGAATATTCTTTCTTAACCTGAAATGAGTAATACTGGTAAAAGAAACACAACATAAAACAACTATTTTCTTTCAAACTTTCAAGTGAGAAAAAACCCCTTCATTTGCAATATAAAAGCAGATATCATGGAGAAAGCATCTTGTGCCTAAGATGCAGCATTGTCTATCAATGTCATTGGGTGCCAGGAAGAATTGATCTAGTAATTCAGTGATCAGGGAGTTAAGTTTAAAGTGCTTTGAGCACCAGAAATGGGCAAAAAGTTGCTAGATAAAACTAATGCCTCTTAGTTAACAGTTATCTGAGCTGCAGCTCTTGAAGGCAGCAAGCCCTCTCCTATGTTCCACCATGTCCTTTGCCATTAGGTGAGAGTGGGGGAGATGACATGGGCAGTGAAGAAGATACCACAGATGACTTTGATGTGACTGGACTCATCCCTGTGGCTGTCAAGGTTGGTTGTTGTTGTGTTCACTCTCTAAACTCTGCTTCATATGCACACAACCACACATTCCAATACACACACACACACACACACACACACACACACACACACACACATTCACAGACACACACACACACTTGTACTCACACACACATTCACACACACACACACACACATTCACAGACACATCCACACACACACACACACTTGTACACACACAAACTCACACACACTTGCACACACACACACACTTGCGCACACACACACTCATGCACACACATACACATACACACACAAGCACCCTCAAACACACACACACACTTGCACACACACATTTGCACACATACACTTGTGCACACACACATGCGCACACACACTTGTGCACACACACATACTTGTGCACAGACTCATGCACACACATACACATGCACACACTGACAAACACACACACACTTGCTCACACTCACACATGCACACATGCAAACACACTACACATACTCACATTGACACATTTGCACACGCTCATGCACACATGACATACACACACACACACACATCACATACACATGCACACATGCGTGGATATGCACATGCACACACACACACCCTCAAAATATGCACGAACATGTGCACATCATGGAATGATGGTCTTTCAATTTCAACAAAGACATTAATTGCACCAAAGAAGAAACCACAGCCTGAACTCAGATGCCCATGGGTTTATAAGGCTGGCATGTAGGTAAAATTAATGCAAAACATGATTATAATGTGCCACTGAGATAAAAAGAAGGGGAAAATGCATTATTGTACGGTTCCAACACACATTCATGTACATGTGTGTGAATGTGTGTACATATGAACTGTTGCAGGTGATACACCCTGGAGTGCGCAAGACGTTCCAGCGAGACCTGACCCTGATGGGGGCCATGGCTCGGGGCTGGAGTGTGTGCTGCCCTCACTGCGATGGCTGGCCCTCTCTGCCTGTGTTGCTGAGTTTTCCACCAACATGTGTAAGCAGGTAAGGCTGGAGTGTGTGCTGCCCTCACTGCGATGGCTGGCCCTCTCTGCCTGTGTTGCTGAGTTTTCCACCAACATGTGTAAGCAGGTAAGGCTGGAGTGTGTGCTGCCCTCACTGCGATGGCTGGCCCTCTCTGCCTGTGTTGCTGAGTTTTCCACAACATGTGTAAGCAGGTAAGGCTGGAGTGTGTGCTGCCCTCACTGCGATGGCTGGCCCTCTCTGCCTGTGTTGCTGAGTTTTCCACCAACATGTGTAAGCAGGTAAGGCTGGAGTGTGTGCTGCCCTCACTGCGATGGCTGGCCCTCTCTGCCTGTGTTGCTGAGTTTTCCACCAACATGTGTAAGCAGGTAAGGCTGGAGTGTGTGCTGCCCTCACTGCGATGGCTGGCCCTCTCTGCCTGTGTTGCTGAGTTTTCCACCAACATGTGTAAGCAGGTAAGGCTGGAGTGTGTGCTGCCCTCACTGCGATGGCTGGCCCTCTCTGCCTGTGTTGCTGAGTTTTCCACCAACATGTGTAAGCAGGTAAGGCTGGAGTGTGTGCTGCCCTCACTGCGATGGCTGGCCCTCTCTGCCTGTGTTGCTGAGTTTTCCACCAACATGTGTAAGCAGGTAAGGCTGGAGTGTGTGCTGCCCTCACTGCGATGGCTGGCCCTCTCTGCCTGTGTTGCTGAGTTTTCCACCAACATGTGTAAGCAGGTAAGGCTGGAGTGTGTGCTGCCCTCACTGCGATGGCTGGCCCTCTCTGTCTGTGTTGCTGAGTTTTCCACCAACATGTGTAAGCAGGTAAGGCTGGAATGTATGCTGCCCTCACTGCGATGGCTGGCCCTCTCTGCCTGTGTTGCTGAGTTTTCCACCAACATGTGTAAGCAGGTAAGGCTGGAGTGTGTGCTGCCCTCACTGCGATGGCTGGCCCTCTCTGCCTGTGTTGCTGAGTTTTCCACCAACATGTGTAAGCAGGTAAGGCTGGAGTGTGTGCTGCCCTCACTGCGATGGCTGGCCCTCTCTGCCTGTGTTGCTGAGTTTTCCACCAACATGCGTAAGCAGGTAAGGCTGGAGTGTGTGCTGCCCTCACTGCGATGGCTGGCCCTCTCTGCCTGTGTTGCTGAGTTTTCCACCAACATGCGTAAGCAGGTAAGGCTGGAGTGTGTGCTGCCCTCACTGCGATGGCTGGCCCTCTCTGCCTGTGTTGCTGAGTTTTCCACCAACATGCGTAAGCAGGTAAGGCCAAAAGAAAAAGTTGTGCTTACAGTAAACTGACTAGCACTATTTTTTTCTGCAGATCCTTAACTTTTTTCAATTGTGCAAAAAAGAAATAGAACAGAAATAAATAAATTGATGGCAAACCGCAATATGTGTGCTGTCCCATCTTTTCTTACCTTTAACCTTAGAGCGCCACCAATTTTCGTCATTGCTTTACCCCAGAGCCACAAATTTTATTATGTGTGGTCAATTCGACACCATGTTTACTTAAAAAATCATAATTTATTACCTATTCAAGCTTTGAAGTAGATATTTGGAGGGTGAGTAGAAAAATGGATGGCCTACATGGTGCAATTAATGAAAATGCCATAGCATGTTTTTTTCGGCTGCTAAAAAATCATGGAACACAGACAACAACAAAAAACAAACAAATTCACTGTGTTTTCCTACACTGCTTTATTTATTTAAGAATACAACAGCTTTTGATGAAAATGCAAAAGTGCATAGAGTCTCCAAGTAATGGAGATACATCTGAAAATGTTTTAGGGTAAAACTAAAACAATAAAAAAAATCCTACAATTACTTATGCTAGGGAAGTCAGCCGAGTCATTTTCATCTGAATCAAGCTTCGCTCAGGACTCTCGATCTACAGACCACAACACATCGCCATCGGTTGAAGCACTGTGTTTTCCTACACTGCTCTATTGATTCAAGAATACAACAGCTTTTGATTACCTGGAAATACATCTGAAAATGTTTTAGTGTAAAACAAAACAAAAAATCCTACAATTACTTACACTAGGGAAGTCAGCCAAGTCATTTTCATCTGAATCAAGCTTCCGCTCCTCCAACACATCGATCGGTCGAAGCACATGCTCTATGATGTATATCTCCCATCACATCAATGTCAGTAAAGCCTTCGAATTCATATTCTGAGAGACAGAATCAAAAAACCATATTCAGCAAAAGAAAAATTTAAAGTTCAGTCTGGCCCCATATTAAAAAAAACCTCAAAAACAAAAGCAAATTCAGGCCAACCTACTAATTCTCTTTGTCAGAGGCCCTGCTAATATGATGATAAAAAGGACTGAAGTTGCAGGATACAGCATCCAGTAATCACAATGACCAGGAAGAGAGAACTCATCACCACTGGTGTTGAATTCCCTCCTCTGGCTCCAGTTTTAATGAGGAGTGAATTCCAAATGGCAGTGATGGCCAGCATATGTTTCACGGTTTGGCCCTGGTGTATCTTTTAACACATCTTGCCACAATATAACCAAACTCTGGTCTAATGGTTTGCATCAGGTTGCTGCTGAAACATCAGAGTAGCCAAGTACAAATTTGGACAGACGGCACTTTCTTGTGTTGGGCCTCTCCTCTGCAATATCTTGCCTGAAAAACTGAGACTCTGCCCAAACGTAGATGCTTTCAAAAGCACCTGGAAACTCACATGTTCTGTTTAGCAAAGGCTACATGTCACTCTTGATAGCTGTCCCTTGTGAGCAAATTTGTTGACGTCAGAGCAAGTGCTTGACTTGTGATGATCATGATGATCATGATGATCATGATGATACATTGCTATTCTCCAAATGACTAGGGTTACTTCTACTGCTGCTCCTGTGAATATTACAGGTGCTACTTCACATTGGCAATACTGGTTTAAAAATTGTTTCAAAACAGGTGCCTTGTCTGTAGATTAAACAGCAATTAAAGACATATATTACTGAATATGGTGGATTTGTAATTTTTCATTTAGTACAGTTCTTTTTTCAGGATAACTGGTGTCTTACAGTTGGACCTGCGGACAGAGGCGCGAAACCTGCAGAAGTTTTACAACAACTTTGCCAGTGATTCTCAAATCCGAGTTCCCAAGCCACTGATGCACCTCTCCAAGCAGAACGTCATAGTGGAGATGTTTGAGGTAGGGAGGGGTTGTAGGCACACACTCTCAGAAAAAACTCATAATACTGGGGCAGTGATTGAAAATGAAAACATCACCTTTCAAGCGCCCCTCACGTGCCAGCCCCTCTCTCTTCTTCTCCCTTTCCCTGCTCATTTCTGCTATTAATTTTCCTCCTCCTCCTCTTGCTGCTCCTCTTCATTCCACTCCTCATGTTCCTCCTTCTTCCATCTTTCTAATCCGTGTCTTTCTCTCTTTCAATCTGTATTGATGATGTGATGAAAAGAATGATGATGATGATGATGATGATGATGATGATGATGATGATGATGATGATGATGATGATGATGATTGCATTGGTGGTGATGGTGCGGGAAATGACAGTGATGGAGGTAGTGTTGATGGTGGCAGTTGTGACAATGGTGGCAGTAGCTATAGTGATGGTGATGGTGTGGTGGTAATGGACATAATAGAAGAATGGTGATGGTAAAATATGTCTTGTCAGATACTTGAGCCCTGTACATCGTAATATTTTTCTCAGGATTTGCCCATTTTAAATTAAATTAACTTGCTTAGTTTCCCCCAAGCAAATGCAACCTGGTTTTTGGCTTTCCCACAAATTATAAAACTTCCCTACTCGTACCATTGAATATTGTATCAAAAGTACAATAGAACATCAAAAGCACACCCGCCTCAGTATAATGATGAAAAATGGTACCAGTGAAGCACTCACTTCAGGCACACTTGAAGTGAACACTTAATGTGTTCACAAAAGTCACAACAGAATAACAGCACAGTTCCCTGTTTCAAAGCACTGTCAAATCATCCTCATTCCACAGCACAGCACAATGATTGTTTCACTGTCATAGTCCTTTGTCATAGTCAGATTGCTATATCAATAGTATTTTTAACAGTAGTTTACAACATTTCAATCTTTGCCATGAGCAAGCAGCTATGTTCCCAAATGAAAATTTACTTGCCTTAGGAGACGGGGAAAGGGATTTGGTCCCAGGGCTGAAGAATGACTAGGACTGCATGTCCCTCTGTTGGATTGGAGTTGCACTTGCAGAGGCAGAGAGAAACAAATAGAGCACTGGAGTTCTGATGACACTGACACGCCTCTATGACGCCTTTCATCGTCATCTTGGACCAGACTTCTTGGCTCTCTCTCTCTGTCTCTCTCTCTCTCTTCATCTCTCTGTCTCTCTCTCTCTCTGTCTCTCTCTCTCTCTCTCCTGTCTCTCTCTCTGTCTCTCTCTCTCTCTCTCTCTCTCTCTCTGTCTCTGTCTGTCTCTCTCTCTCTCTCTCTCTCTCTCTCTCTCTCTCTCTCTCTCTCTCTCTCTCTTTCTCACTCTCTCTCTCTCTCTCTCTCTCTCTCTCTCTCTCTCTCTCTCTCTCTCTCCTCTCTCTCTCTCTCTCTTCTCTTGTCTGTCTGTCTGTCTGTCATGTCTGTCTGTCTGTCTGTCTGTCTGTCTGTCTGTCTGTCTGTCTGTCTGTCTGTCTGTCTGTCTGTCCTGTCTGTCTCTCTCTCTCTCATTGTGCTTGCCACTGGATGAAGGTTTGCCATAGGCATCTGTTCAGAGTGACAGGCACCAGCTCTGTTGGTCTTGAGTGCCCCCTTTCAGGCTGCCCTTTGAGGTGTTTTTGTGAGTGGTCTTGATTCCTCCAACCTTGAATCAGCTCCCCTCTTTATCTCTGTATGGTAAGTAAAAAACCCCAATAATAATAATAATAATAATAATAATAATGATTTTAAAAAAATTGTAGTTGAGGTAACATGACCACACACAAAAGTAGAGTCAGGATCAGTAAGTCAGTCTAATCTTTTTCATTTTTATTTCATCTTTCTTGTTTAAGAAGAGGCTAGATTGAAGTTGAACATAAACTAAAGTGACAAACCAAACTTTCTTTCAGTGCAAATGCTAAAAAAAAAACGTGAATAGTGGAATTTCTGAGTGCTCATAGGGCAGGGAAGATGGGACAGCATGCAGTTGGTTGTTTACAATCAATTCTTTCTTCTTCTTTATTGTGCATGATAAAAGAAAAAGTTCAGGGTCAGAAGAGAAAGATTAGGTCGGTTGGGTTAGTGTAACCACAGCCTTCTTTGTTTTTTTTTTTATATCTACGGCAGCAGTACATTCTGAGATAAGACTTTTATGATTAGTGGCTGCACTCGATTTAACCGCCGGAATCCACTGGCGGCGGTCTGCCGCCACGTGACCGGCTGTTCGCCGTCACGTGACAGGCGAATCGACAGCTTTCGTGCCAATCGAGCGCTTTTGGCTGATCAACATGGCGGCACAATTGTGGTGTTTGCAAGTTACTATAGACAGCGGTAGCGATGATGACTAAATGTGCTGTCTTCTTGGTTTGTGGTAAGGTTTGAGGTTATTGTGTAAATTGAACATTTTCATTACCACTACCTATGCCCTGATAAGTGACTCCTGAGCCTACTGCAGTCAAAGACCCTATATACACTAAGACGGCGCACTCGAGCGATTTTCCTTTACGCAAAGGGAGGTCAGAATGTAGAGTTACGTCCCTTTGCAAGAGAATTGTCAATTCGAACTTAATGCAGGATTTCTCACTGTCAACCACACATCGTACACACAATAAAGAAAAAAATCGTAATCTACTTCAATTGTCCAGCGGAAATTACAGCGAGGTGACAAATTAAGGCACACATGAGTCCGCGGAGAACGAATTATCGAATATTTTCAGTGTCGAATCGTCACGAAACAAAAAGCCTAGCCTTGTCGTCGCCATCTTGGATCTTAGTTCGCCTCAGAAAACCTGACGGTGGACCCGGCGGTTCCCGGGTGATCCGCCGGTCCCGTGACCTGAAGAAATCGAGTGCAACAAAAAACCCGCCGGTGCCCCGTCTCGCCCGCCGGCGGATTCCGGCGGACAAATCGAGCGCAGCCATTATCTGTGTAGCTACCAAACAGTCCCAGGCTAACCGCATGGTTCTTGCACACTTCACACTTCATTTCTGTAATACTACCGTGCATATGCTTGCTGACTATGTTACTTACACAGCTGAACTTGACACACACCATGACTGTCTGTCTACAGGTAGCCACCCCAGTGGGCAACTTCATTGGGGATTCTGAGTACTCTCCTGAGATGCGCCAAAGCCTTGCTGAGCTGGGAGTTGATGCTCTCCTCAAATGGTGAGTCACAGCTTGCTGGCATGATAAATGAATGAATGAATAAATGGATAGATGAATGAATGAATGAACACATGAATGAGAGAATTAATAAAGAAATGAATGAAAGAATGGATGAATGGACTTTTACAGTCTATCAGCGTTTTTGGCGATGTAGGGCCATTGATTCCAAAATCAGTAGAGCTGGTTAGAGGAAGTAACGTTTTGATGTCCCTACTTGTCTATCTTTTCATGAGTTGCTCAGGGAGACACAGTGGGTCTGTTATGACCCCCTAGGTACCCACAGGGCGTTCTTGATGATGATGATGATGATAATGATGATGACGATAATGATGATGATGCAAATACATGTACACTGTCATGACTGGTAAATCTATTTCAGGTGTTTGAACACAATTTTGTCCATGGGGACCTTCATCCTGGAAACATCCTTGTCCAGAATGCAGACAGTTACAAGACCATGGTAAGAAACACACATCTCCACCGTATTCTTCCTCTTTGTCTCATGCTGCTAATCCCTTGTGTGTCTGTCATCTTCATGACGTTGTCATAATCATCATCATCATTATCATTTATCATTATCATCATCATCATCATCATCATCATCATCATCATCATCATCATTGTCATCATCATCATCATCATCATCCAAAATCTAACATACCTATCTTAAGAACAGACTTTTAGCTGAACAATCCAAGACTGCTGTTTCTATAAAGAGCTCTAATGTGTGGTATTCAGGCAGAACAATCCCTCACTCCCCTATCTTTAGAGCATTTATACTAGAACAATTCATGACATTTATGTTTCGTATTCTACCAAACAATCTCTTACTACCATATCTCTGGAATAGCCTGACTTACACCTGAACAATTCATGACTACTGTTTCTGTATGGTGATGTAATGTTTGGTAATCTGCAGTGAGGTTAAACTTGCTACAAACCAATGAGTGACAGGTAGACATGTACTTAATACCAATCAGAAACCCAGAAGGAGATTAAAAAAAGTTTAGGTGGGGAACCAAACCTGCTACCTTGCAATGAACACACAAGGGATGTGACTTTCTGCTGGACATTTCATGACTGGTGTATGTATCAAGGCTCTAGTTCAGTGATTATAACAGTAGCCTGCTGTCGATTGCTGCTAGTGGTGGCAGCATCAAAGCTATGCAGATCCTAGAATTGCAGCCTTGGGCAAGATGCCTGACTTGCATTGCCTCTCCCTATCCAGGAGTAAAACTGGGTACCAGTGAGGGCAGCGAGGGCACACTGTAAAGGCAGCCATGAGCCAGCATCAGGTCAGAATACTCCCCAGGGAGTGGAGATGGTGCTGGTTCCTGTCAGCTTGCATCATACCTGTCGCAGTGGAGGATTGATCACAAGACCCAACAGTCAGGGGGTAATGGGGGATGTCACTGTTCAAACCCAAAACCTTTACCTTTATGTAGGTAGAAGTCTGAATATCAGTGTTCGCATGGAACTTTGACTTGCAGCAGAGCAATGAACGCCTGGTGCTGATTGACCTGTGCGACACCATGGTGACCAGCGTGCAGGACACGGCACCACCACTCCGCCTGGTCTTCGTGGACTGCGGCATCACTGTGCACCTCAAGCCAGAAGACCGAGACAAGTTCACCGCTGTCTTTGCAGCTGTGGTTAGGGCAGATGTGAGTGTGACAGTGTACTGTGTTCACAATGAAGGGCTGATAACTGGTGTGGCTTGATTAAAGGCTGTGTTTATCAATAAAGTAAATATTTCAAACTTTCAGGAGAAGAAAAAAATTCTCAGAACGCTTGATTTCCCCCCCTCCCCCTATCGGCTGAATATTCCAAATCATACTTTTGTTGCTACTTATGGCCCAGACTGGATCATCATGAGGCTGTGGTTGCAGGGGCAGGCAGTGGCGGATTTGTTCCTGGAGCGGTCCTCTGTGGTGGAGTGTCCCAACCCTGACCTCTTCCGCAAGGAAATGGCAGCCCTGGTCACCCACTTCCGGCAAGAGGCCGTCAGCCTGGAAAAGGTAGACCTCTCCTTGCAACACTTGGGTGCTGCTGCTGTGGAAGCAGTTGTGTAGGACCTGAGTTCATGTTAGTTGTGCTCCAACTGGCAGACATCTCCCTCAAGAGAGAGCCAGACACCAAGCCAAGGTAGTCTAGGAAAGGTGCCATAGATCCATGTCAGTCCCAGCAATATCATTGCAGTTCCAGTGTCACATTTGTTCCCGCATCTGCAAGTCCAGACAGGGCCTGCAGTGCTGCTTCCAGTCTCGCAGACACAGGTCCAAGCCTAGTCTTCCTTGAAAGCAAGGGAAAACAACCACATGTTCATGTTGCTGTCTTCACCTCCGCCAAGGAGGTTATTTTCTTCCTCAGCTCATTAATCACTGGGCAAAATAACTCCAAAAGTTCAAAACAGATTTTCTGATGTAATTTGGTGGAAGGTCAAGGTTTTGTCCAAGAAACAATCCATTTGATTTTGGAGGTTATCTGTTTTCTAATTTTGGAATTAGAAGCAGTAAAAGAAATGTTATCACTCATCATGAACTTCATGGTGTCAGACAAATTGATGACACAGGTGTATCCATTCTGCACTCAGAGACCCCCAGCAGACACCAAAATGAGCTAAACTTCGTAGCGTCAGGCCTGGCTAACAGAAAATCTTGCCTGAATTAATTATACAGACCATGGAGGACAAATTGTGGCTTTCTTGGCAGAGGTTTGCGCTCTCTGCTCTCTAGTTTAGAAATAATTTTTTTCAAGTTCAGAGTGATACAACCAATTCATCTATCTGTACTTCACACCATCATCATGTTATGCTACAGGTGCATGTTGGGGAGCTGCTGTCAGACGTGTTTGGGCTGGTCAGTCGCCACAGGATCCGACTGGAGAGCAACTTTGCCTCCATCATCCTGGCCATTGGGGTGCTGGAGGGCCTGGGTCGCTCCCTCTACCCAGAGTTGGACATCCTGGAGCGTGCCAAGCCCATCCTGCTCAAGTCCGCTATCACCGGCCACGATGCTGGCCAGCCGTCATCCTCCTAGATCTGGATAGGACCACATCGGGCCCTGTATTGCTATAGAGCTTGGTTCTGTGGTCAATTATGACTTCTTGGTAGAGCGACTGAATAGAATGCTTCTTGGTAGGATTGCCAGGCCCACGACTGACGATTCTATGCATCCATGTTGCAGGAACAGCTTGTGAGAGTATGGAAACTAATGTCACGAGCATGGTTTTCTGTGTGCCTCTCAGGTGGTATGAGAATAGAGGGATAGAAAAAGAAATCCTTGTTGAATTGTTTTATAGAAGGTAGAATTTATTTGTTATTTTGAGGTGATGTTCCCGGAATCACAGCCTCTTGCATTTACCAATTGTTATTTTTACCTATTGTATATAGCATCAACGTTTTTATTCTCCTTTTATTTCTTGTGCTATGAGTTGTAAATTTACTATAAAGCAACTTTGAATAACATTTCATGAGTGTATGACTATTGCTACTGTTCTCTTACAGCTGAATATTGCAGGATGTATTGTGAAATCTTGACAAGATTTTAGCAGTGGTATACTTCATATTGCTGGTGTGAAGTGTGATTGCTTCATATTGTCAGTATGAGGTGTGAATGCTTCATATTGCTGGTGTAAAGTGTAAAAATTTCACGTTGCCGGTGTTGGATGCTTCCAATGAATGTGCCGTAATGAACCATACAGCAGTGTGCCGACACCTGTCTCATGTGCAAACTCATACACAGTTATGTTCTCTCAAGGTGTGATTTCTCTTAAACTTTGTATTCACTGTGTCTGTCCTCTGTGGTAGTCACAATATCTTGTACATTCCCTCTGACGGCTGATTAAGACTAAAGTTACATTTTATATTATGTCTCATCTTGTATGTTCTTCTTTGGTGACCGTCTTGAATTTGTACTGTTCCAGAGAATTGAAGTGCATGTTGAACACGTTACAGAGTACATGTCTGACATATGTTTTACAAAAAAGGTTATTGGTTTGGAATAATGATTTTTCCTTTTGACTTTGGATTTGAACCCCTGGGACATTTTGCTGAGTTGAGTTTACTCTGCCGTCCATCCCTGCATTAGCAGTGTTTAAATGGATGGAGGACTGTTGGATGATTTTATTAAGCGACATGTTGAGAGAAAAGCTGTCTCTCCTCTGATATGAACAATTCTTGCCCTGTCTGTCCAAGAATAAGTTGAAATACTATTCCAAGGCTTCCAATGCAGACTGGCATGACAGGCATTTGGTGGTCTGATGGAGGACACACAGTTACTTATGTAAGACCAGGTCGCACTGTGAATCTACAAAAATTCGTATTTGTGTTTCTAGTCAGATTTCTGCTATGTTTTGACTGTCAGCCACATCATCTATGACAATGTCACTTGCTTTTGAGTTCAGTGTGATTCTTAACAATGAGAGTAAAGCTGTGAAGTCCGGACTCTCATGAGTCATAAAATAACCCTATTTATTATGTGTAGAAACATTTGAGCTGAGCAACCATAACTCCATGTGCCATCTCTTCTGCTCTCTCTCTCTCTCTCTGTCTGTCTGTCTGTATCTCTCTGTCTGTCTCTGTCTGTCTGTCTGTCTGTCTGTCTGTCTGTCTGTCTGTCTGTCTGTCTGTCTGTCTCTCTCTCTCTCTCTCTCTCTCTCTCTCTCTCTCTCTCTCTCTCTCTCTTCTGTCCTCAAATTGGTGCAGCACGCCAGGGATGTCTGTTGGTGTTGAAGAAAAAAAATTCCCCACTTGTTTTTCATGTCTTGTCTGCAAAAACGTGTAATCCATGGTTGTATTGCTAAGGATGGGTTTTTGGTAAGCCCTTACTGAACGTGTAATCCATGGTTGTATTGCAATGGATGGGTGTTTGGTAAGCCCTTACTGAAGACCAAATGAGAGAGAGTGCACTGTTTGAGTAGGAGTGTAAAGACTGAAGAGATTCTGTTTAAAACTTTGATGGTGTCTGTGCAGGATTTTTTTAGTCCAACCGTAGATTCTGAAATAGCCGAGTGTGAGGGTGTACATGTATTGAGGGAATCAGTTGGTGCACTCTTTGAGCTGTCAGAAGGGTTTTGTTTTGTTTTGTTTTATTGGCATCTTTACTCAACTATACATGTGGCAATTTATCTTGTATGTTCCACTGTAGATTTTCTGTGGATTGAAAAAATAAAGTGAGCTTTAGCTCTTTCCATCATTATACATGTTTGTGTCTATGTTTGAGAATGGTATTATGCAGTTAATGTATCCGAGCAAGACGTTTGTCACAAACGCAGATAC